>JAILXH010065525.1:0-12416 GCA_023558415.1 Piaractus mesopotamicus | reverse complement strand
TTTTTTTTTTTTTTTTTTAACAAAACCTGCAAAGGGTAGTTTGGAACTTAAGTCAGCACCTACCTGAAAGTGACCTCAGGCACTGGACACTTGACTCCATTGTGAAACGGCTGTCTGAGGGAGATGGTTTGGCTGGACTGATCAACTGAGGAGACCTCTCCTTGGTACACTCCTAGAGTCGCCCCACAGTTGATTGAAACAAGGCTGCCCAACCAGTCTGCTGCCATTCTGTCAAATGAAAGCTGAGTAATGTAGACAAGAACAAGGCTTTAGGCACTTCCAGGTGTTTGTATGAAATGAATGAAATCCTACAAAACCTAAAAATGGACCTTAGTTCAAAAACAAGTGATCCGAATGTTTTGCACTAACTAGCCAAGTTGCGCACTTTTCCTTTCTCGCCACAGGTAAAAGGCCTGAACGGACATAACGCTATTTAACTTCTCCAACATCGACGGGTGGCTGCTACAGCCACAAATTTTAGCGTAAAGGTGCAAAGACAGAAATACTTTGTTTACGAAATTGCTCAGTTGCATGCAGGTTAATTTATCTATCTCTCCACGTTGGATTAAAGGGCTTCACTGACTCCTGAACAGCGCACGTTCACTTATAAAACGAAGCTGAAGTCAGCGTAGTGTTTGACAGCATCTTCTTCGAATTTTCCCGTTGCACTTAAATGATGCAGCAGTTAAGTTAACTTACATATGATGTGTTGTATTTTCTGTCACGTTGACACGGAGTTTGCTTGCCGCTGCGCTTAGCTAGCTAGCTAACTAGCCAGTCTACCAATAAGAATCTAGCTACGAGGCTAAAGTCGGCTTCTTACTCGCCAGCTTCTTTTTCAAATTTTCCCGTTCCACCTTAAATGGCGCAGCAGTAAGAGTAAAACATTTAAGGCGAAGCGGGACAACTCGAACAAAAAGCTGGCGAATAAGAAGCCGAATTCAGCCTCGGAGACTCTTACTAGCTAGCAGGCTAGCTAAGCGCAGCGGCTAGCAAACGCAAGGTAAATTAACCTGACAGAAAATACAAAACATTACAGCCAACAAATGCTCAACTTTGTATCAAAGATACCAATACACAAACATATAACATCTACGCCAATGCAAATAGACATTAACGTTGTAGCTAATGCGCTGTTATTTACCGTTAAAAGAGCGAATGCAGTTATCAAAGTTAGCCTGAAAACCTGCGTTAACTACTTCGTAACTAACGTCAGCATTCCAGCGGCTTCGTTAAACATTCTCACCTCTGCAGGTTTTAATGGATTGATGGATTCATATACATACCTATAGTAAACCGGCAGTCTTATAAATTTATGTACAAGTTTTCCAAGCTGTGATTTTTTTTTTAGACAATGTTCTGATAATTTCGCGTAGCTCGGCTTCTCGACTCGCTGACCTTCTTCCTCAGTGTTCCTTCTCCGTGCGCGCTCGCCACCGCTACTGCCCCCTGCAGTTCAGGAGACAAAACGAGACCGGAGCAGCAAAAAAATAATAATAATTTGATATTCACACATCCATGAATGAACTGTATTTCGTCTTATTGCATTTCAAACAAAGTGTCTAAAAAGGTAATCACGAAATTTGTCTAGAATTTGTGTTTCTTATGCACGCCGCTCCTCCGGTTCTGACATTCTCGTCACATGACAACACAACAACAAAGATGTCTGCTCTACAGCTCGGTCTGCTAACAGTTTAACAGGTTCCCAAAGCCAGCGGCTGCTTTTTGAGAGAATTACTGCGATTTCTGTAGCTGTACTTTAAGATTTATACTCGAAGATCCTGCTTGAGGTGAGCTAGGAAGACAGCCAGGTAACGAAAGTCTTTTTACGTGTAGCCAGCAGTCTAAGTCTTTTACCCTGGTCTCAAACTAACAGAAGTCTAGCTGTAGCATTTCTGTGCCCAGCTGTATTTTGTCGAGGTGTCCGCGTTGCTTGTTCTTTTCCTGTCATTTGCCACGTTAAAGGGGAATTTCACCAGTTTTTAAAATGTCTGAATAATTCAGTTCTTGAGATGCAAACAGAGTCGTTTGATGTGAAGTGATTCATTGTAGAGATTTCTTTAGCTACAGTGGTTGTGATAATAACAGGGGTCACGATGTCTACACCACAAATACAGCCATTTTATTTACTACCCAAAATCTCCAGTTAACCTACACGTGTCTTGTGAGTTTTATGTGTATTGTTGAGGATGACTAAATTGACATCAGACCTCTCTGAATGACTTTGTTTACATCTCAACCATATAATTTTTGAAATATTGGTGGAGTTTCTCTTTAAGATGCGAACAAAGTCGTTCAGAGTGGTTTGATGCAAAATGGTTAATTGTTGATAAACATATAGACTTTTTACAGTGGCAGTGTTAAGAACCAGAGGTGCCTACAACGCAAATATAGTCTCAGGCATTATCTGTAACCATTTTATGTAACCGCTTTCTGGCATTAAATGCTTTGGATGTCTGGTTCCTATCACCACCACTGTGAACAACTCTGATTCAGTAAGTTTTTCTAGCATGGAGAATTTCACATCAAACCACTCTGAGTGACTTTGTTCACATTTTAACAATATATTTTACATGGAATTTGTGAAAAAATTGTGAATTTCCCCTTCAATGTGTTCTTGATGGTAGACCATACCGACTTTATGTACTTGAATCATTTTTTATTAAACTGTCTGTGCCAATCATATCATATCCGCTAATCTATGAATGGACATAAATGTTAAATAAATGTTAAATATTAGCTAACACAGCCCCTCATCTTCCTTTCAAAGTTTCAGTATGGATCCGACTGCCTCTGGCATTTTCTGCAACAGAATGCTGAGCATGGTCAACTCAGAGGATGTAAACGCCATCATTCAAGCCCAGAGACACATGCAAGTTCTTTACCTGACAACTGAATCAGTTACAATATTAACAGCTTTCAGCCATTCTTGCCAAACAACACCGAATACAGATATTATATGATACATAATTGTTTGTCTCTCCCTGTTAAGGTTGGACCGCTTTGAGAAGACCAACGAGATGCTAATTAACTTTAATGGCTTGTCCAATGTGCGACTGCAACAGATGAATGATCGCTTTCTGCTCCACACTCGCACTTTAGTTGAGATGAAAAAGGACTTGGACAGTATTTTCCGGCGAATAAGGTACTGTGTTCATAAGTTGCAACCCATTTTCTTGGAACAGGGACACATGCTGGGCAGCTTTTATGCATTATGTGTCCAAAAGTTTGTAGACACCCTTTCTAATTAGTGCATTCAGCTACTTTAAGGGGCACTGATTGCTGATACAGCTGTTCAATTACATGCTCAACCTGTTGTATAACCTCCATAGAAAAGAATGGGTTACTCTGGGGCAGCTGCACTTGAGTTAAGGTCACTAGGTCACTATGCCCAGCAGGCATGGTATAAAGCTCCCCAGCATTGAGCTGTGGAGCAGTGGAACTGTGTTCTCTGGAGTGATGGAGCTCCATCCAATACATTTGGAATGAGTTGGAGCGGTTTGTGTTCTAGAACTAATCATCTAACATCAGTATCTGACCTCAGTAAAGCTCTTGTGGTTGAATGCAATCAGATCCTCACAGCAATGCTAGTATAAAGCCTTTCCAGAAGAGTAGTGGCTGTTACTGCAGCAATGAGGGACAAACTCTCTATTAATACAATTGATTTCAGAAGAAAAAGAATGAGCAGATGTCTGCAGGCTTTTGGACATGGCATGTGTGTATGAAATAATTTAATATAGCTTGTATCTTTGTCTAGGACATTGAAAGGCAAGATTGCTAAGCAGTATCCTGAGGCTTTCAGCAGTGAGTTTTGCCTTGACTTTCTTAATGGTATTATATTCACACTACAATACTAATAATCATTTTCTGTTGGTGTCACATAATATACATTTGTCTAACAGGACTGCACCAAGTTGGCCTGTGAGAACATTTAATTCGGCCCTCCAGAATGTTCACTAACCCCACCCTCTTATCCAAAGAGAATAAACAAGTTTTTATGCTGCATGTCACTTATTAGACTTGCTTGATTTGAAACATACCTTGCTTTTGTATTTATATATTTCTATATTGTTTATCTTTTGGACCCTTGGCCCACTACAAACATTTCACTTTGGCCCCCCAAGACAAAAGATTTGGTCACCCTGGTCTAGAGCATTGAGTGTCCTGACTTTGCTTCTGTTCGTGTTATTATTTATATGCCTACAGACATTCATGAGTCTCCCAGTCTGGAGGATGACGACGATGAGTTTGACCCCATTCCTCCCAGTGTGGCCACCACCGCCACCACAACGGAACAGAGCACAGAGTCGTGTGACACAAGCCCTGATGTTATATCGCCGACCATTAGCCGCTGCTCTGAGGAGCTCTCCCAGGAGAATCCTGACACACCCACGTCCAACAGCCCCGAGAGGGCAGTGCTGCTGGATGAGGGTCCAGATTCAGCTGAGATCTAGAGTCTTTTTGTAGACATTGCAGATACTTTAGTACCTCAAGTTATTAGCTAAATTAGTAGGCTGTGTCGCCTGAAAATGGTACAGTACTTGCCAAATGTGCTTTTATGCAGTTATTTAAATTAGGATTTGAAGTAAATGGCACGTCCTGGTCACTTTTTATTTTTCATATTTTTTTTATGTCTCAGTGGGCAACGCTGTTACACAGTGTATGTGTTTTACCATATCAGAATGAAAGATTATTTATTTTTACCTCACATTAAAGTAGCATACCCTGCCCCATATTGCTTAAAATGCATTCTTTTAAGCTCTAATCCAACACATATTAATTCTTGCATCTGTGACTAAAAATATATGGCAAATGTGGGGCATATTGTAACATCATCAGTCTGTTAAAACATGTTTGTTGAGATTTTACTGATAACATGATAAATCATGTTCTGTGACAAAGAAATGTTTCTATGTTTGTACCAAAAATATAATCATGCCCATGTAAAGGTACCCATTCAGTATCCGTTCACAGGTAATTGAGCTAACCATGACACAGTTTCCCAAAATTATCATACTGTTGCAATTATCAATGCTTGAGAGAGTGCTCAAAGTGAAAATGAGACAATATCTCTGAAGTGGTAATTGTCCTCTGTGAAGCTTTTGGGAAATTAAGCAGCCTTTAATTAAGGTTGGTCTTGAACTAAACTTGATCTTGACCCCTTGCAAAAATTCATACAGGAATGTTGGGCATCTGTAATGAACCCTGTAGGATTACTGTAGAACTACAAGACTCCTACAGGTCATGTTTGTAAGGGATGGTCTGCCTCTATACTGAAACTCACAAGATGATATACTGTAAACGTTGCATTGTTTATGCTTCCTAACCATATTATATTATTAAACTCCCAAAGCTGGTTTTAATGTGTATTAGACTGTATTCATGTGTTGGCATAATTAAGAACAGCAAGGATAAGATTCACAAGATAACATTATAACAAACACTTCAGATTCAAATAAGTAGTATGCCAGTAGGCCAGTGAGAACATTCATATTAAGGGTATTTAAGACTCATTCATTGCTGTATTGCAAATAATGGATTCTTTTAGACAGGAAAAGTTGTATTATTTTAGGATTTACACATAGAGAAAGTGTTTCATACTGATATAGAGATGAAGCCCACAGTCTCTGCCCTCTAGACCAGCGGTCAGCAACCCTTCTCCTTCCTGCAAGTTTCACCTCCGACTCGGATGTAACACATCTTGTTCAGCTAATCAAGGTCTGCATCCAAAACCATGTCCTATCATACTAAACAGTTTGCCAAAATGGTACCCCAACACTTGTTGCACATTCATTAAAATAGTACATATAATAGGTAGAGTGTAGTGTAGTGTGTGTTTTTGGAGACAGCCAAGGATTTTTGAAGGCAACTGAACAAATTACTGTCCAACATAAAAAGGACAAGGGTCACAGTCGAAGCATAGCCTATTCTTTACAGTGCTCTGTAATATGGTAGGAACTTGCAGGCTTGTCCTGTTCAATCTTCATATCTAAACTGAATAAAGTTAGCTAGAGACATTGATTGATGGATGGATGGATGTCCTTGGGCAGTTGCCCATATGGTAGATCCGACCATGACCAGTGGTCAGCATGGAGGTTGGAACTAAACTATGCAGGAAAGGAGACCTCCAGGACGATGATTGGTGACCCACGGCTTTAGACATTAAAAGCATAGTACACTGGGGGGCGATATACAGACGTTGTAGTAGTTGATGTTAAACGTACCTCACACGTACTACATGTCCCAGAATGCATCAGCAAGGAGTCGTCACAACTCCAAATGGACTAGCGTTTTCCTCCGAAAGAGCATTCTTCATTTTCAGTCCGTTTAATGATTCCTAACCCAGGTTAAGACGGGTCGTATTTGGCTACAGAACCAAATAAGCGAATGTTGAAATCAGAACATTTAAAGGTAGGTTAAGTATCTAGACCTCCGAAACGGCTGTAACGTTTCAGTCTGTGGGTCTGTTATTTCAGGTGTTAGCTCTAGCTAGTTTAGCATCTTCTATCATTTTTCCGTACGAGAACTCGAATATGTTGTATTAACGGATACTTGTAGTTTATTATCTTATCTCGTTGTCGGACTAGCAGCAGGTAGTTTGAATATATCCCCTGAAATGTAGTAGGAGAAAAGTAATTAGCTTCTTAGCTAATGGAGGGAAATACTGCTAGTTTACAGGTTAAGTAAGTTAGCTTAACAGCATTTAGGACAGGGTCGCTGAGTAACTTCTCTAACCTAGCTAGCTAACTTCTCTGGTTGAAGTCGTTTTCTGAGAGGCTGGTTACTGTAAGCCACAAAACCGTGCAGTAAAACATTTCAGACATTTTCATGCTTCAGTGGTGCTAAATACTACGAATACACGATTATAAAGGGATCATGTCGAACTGCAGATGATTGCACGTTAGAAATATCGTCATCGAACAGATTTGACTGGTGTTACAGACCGATATTTGACGATATGTTTATTTTATTCTGGAAGAAAAATGTCCAGACAGTGCTGGCCTCATACAATGAAATGTCTGATTTCATTAATTTTACTGGGGTTAAGGCCTTTACAGATAGCCTAAATGTTACACTTATCTGTAATGCTGTTGTAGGTGAACTCAGTCCCACTTTCGACATTGAAAGATGAAGTTATTAACATCAGCCCAGAACTCCAGTATCAGTGCATCCCCGCTAAATACATTTTACTGTCAATTTCTTTCACTATTTTAAAGGTGAATTCCAGTGATTTTTCAAAATCTCTGCATAATTAAATTGTTAAGATGTTAACGGTCATTAAGAATGGTTTGATCTGAAATTTTTTGTTCTAGAGAAACTTTCAGAGTCAGAGTTGTTCACAGTGGTGGTGATGGGAACCAGACGTCTGAAGAGTTTAGTGTCTCTAAGAGCTCCCTCACAGCAAGTTATTACACAAAATGGTTACGAATATGTAGCTTGGTGCCTGATGATGCTTTTAAGATCATTTCGGGTTAAACTGTGTGTGTGGTTTTTTTTGTTTTTGTTTTTGTTTTTTTCTTCAATTGTTTCATGGTGGTGAGGTACATGCAGGGTGTTCTGAGGCAAAATATTCACCAAAGAAAATATATTTTTCCGTTTAAACACTTGTCATTATCAACATTACATATGAAATCTCAGAAGACATTTGTGGGTTTGCCGGTCAATTTGGATAGTTAATAAAACAGTCATATATGTGCAGACATCGCAACACCTGGTTCCTGTCACCAGCTTTGTAAGGAAATCGGACTTAGTTTCTTTACAATGAACCATTACCCATAAAACCACTGTGAATGAGTTTGTTTATGTCTCAGCAACTGAAGTACGCAGAACATTTGAGAAATCATTGGAATTCCCCATGAAGATGCATCGAAAGAGCCGAAGTGAAATGTTTCTGAATTGACAATGACAACGTTTGGTCATTGATATTGTGTACTATTTGCTGTTTTTTTATTATTCTCATTATTATTCAGGAATGTTATGTGTGGGGAATAAAGTAATGCATTGTTCCCAGCATGTAGGAGTGCACATTGCTGTTTATCTTGCTCTTATCTCATTTTAGATTAGCACTTAACGCAAACTCATATCCTACAGGTAAAACAGCCCAAGCAGCTCTTTCTGATGTGATCATGGCTAAGAGGACAGGGACTTCACTGTAGGGACCGTTTTAGAGAAGAGAAAGGAAGATTTATTACATGAAACATTTGAGTCTTTTAAACCTTTAATTCTGTTATTCAGAGAGAGCACTGTCAGGGCTAAATCTCTCACTCTTTATCGACGTTGACATTATAATGCTTTGTCTCTCTGCAGTTTCCTGAAGGAAGTGGAGGTGGATCGCTCTGAAGATGCGGAGACTGTCTCGAAAGAAAGCCCTCAATTTTGTGAAGGAGCTGGATGCTTTCCCCAAAGTTCCCGAGAGTTATGTTGAGACATCTGCAAGTGGTGGAACCGGTGAGCTTTCACAAGACTACCAAAGATTTTTATTTCGCATTCATTCAGTCTCTCAAGTCTGAAAGGGCCCTTATTTATTTTTGTATTATATATTCCCCCCTGAGGTCCACTTATACGATTTTAGATATAAACATTACATTTATTTTTACTTGACCATTTTCCAGCCTGTCTTTATTACTTAGAATTAAAAAGAGATTTGTTGTTACCATGGCTTTAAGAATGATACATGCAAGTGATTTCTGTTCTGATTGGCTACCCTAAATTGTGCCTCATTTCATAGCAGTCTTGTTTGTAACAGTCTATATAACTTTAATGTGACTACAGCTAAAATGCTGTTGGCTGAATGGGGTGGGTATAAGTAAGTATGTTGTATATCATGACATTACACAAACAAAGAATTCAAAACAGGCTCTTTTTGCAGCTTAGTTTCCCTACATGGACTATTTGGACTGGGGAGTGAATAGTATGGTTTGAAAATCTAACAATGTTTACGTTCTACATCAAACTCTTATTTAAAATAAAAACTGAAAAACAGAACAGTTTTCCATGGTATGGGCCCTTTTCGGCATTTCGGCACAGCAGTTATAGTGAATCAAAATGTTGTTTTTCTACTAACAGTGTCTTTGGTGGCCTTCACGGCCATGGCACTCCTGGCCTTCTTTGAATTTTTCGTGTATCGGGACACGTGGATGAAATACGAATATGAGGTGGATAAAGATTTTTCAAGGTAAGGCTTTTACTAGGATATATAATGTAAAAAGCTAAATGTAATCTGATTGAGTACTTCATATGAAGGAGATTGAAGAAAGGTCAGGAAACTTGACTTGTTTTTTTTTTTTCCTGTCTTGCAGTAAATTAAGAATCAACATAGATATTACAGTTGCCATGAGGTGCCAATGTAAGTATTTTTACCCTTAGAAGTTCTTTTCTGATTATTTAGGGCTGGCCACACATTAGGCTTGGTCCTGGACAACAAAAGATTTTCTTTGAAAAGTCCACCTTGACAATTGAAGTTGTGGCTCAGGCTTAATATATCTATTCTTAATATTTATTTATTTTTTTGGGTGAACTTTGTCTCATTCCTTGTGTCTAAAGTTCTTGTGAAATCATCTTGTTTCTTCCAGTTGTAGGTGCAGATGTGTTGGATCTGGCTGAAACAATGGTAGCATCAGATGGCCTTCAGTATGAACCGGTGAGAAGCATCACCATGGAGACAACATCAACGTATTGCTAGTGTACTTATTGTGTATTTGCCTAGTATTATAGTTTATAAGAAGTTTTATGACTCTTTTATAGGTCGTATTTGAGTTGTCCCCTCAACAGAGGCTGTGGCACAGGTAACCCAATTATTCTTAATCTTGCTTTAATAACAAATTTTCATTCCTTCGTCTGTGTGGTGGGTATATATTGTTTTCTTGCTGCTATTGATTCAGGCCTGGTTTTCCAAAGGCAGTGCAGAATTAAGATAGCAGTGTGCAAACTCAGCCCAAAGCAATTCTTCATTATTGCACTTGAAAGCAATGAAGCTTTTGAATTTTTCATGCACTGTAGCAAACTTAGCTAACCCACAGCTAACTCTGACTCATCCGTTCCTTTTCTGGTCTTCCATCAGGACACTTCTGCTGGTTCAGAACCGGCTGCGGGAGGAGCACTCCCTCCAGGACGTCATTTTCAAGAGTGTCATGAAAGTAGGACCCACTGCACTGCCACCAAGGTTAGTCCTTAACACCCTATGGGCAATAGTGTGGATTAGGTTAGGGACACGGATTCTGTCGCCCAGTTTGGTGCTCTCAGTGGTTTTGCGTGCATACAAGACAAAAATAGGAAGTTGCTTAAGAAATTTATGATGAAAGAGGAGATGGCCATCTTATAAAGAGGCGTATAAAGTGCTGGATCCAAGTACAATAGAAAATATTGGACAAATTGGACAGCACTAGGATAGTTTACCTAATGCTTGTTTGATAGTCTGACAGCAACATAGACGCGTTTTAGGACAATCTTCCTCAGTGAGGTGAGGAATGCCTTGTACCAAAACATGTCTGTGCTGCCTATGACAACCTATGTTGCACACGTAAGAGCCCTTGAGTTTTTCAATCATGTGAATACCTCTTTTCAGTGAAAGAAATAACATTATTCAATAAAGTGCTAACACAGTAGCAGTGGCAATAGTGTTGCTTTTTGCTGTTATAAGTGATTTCCTTTCTACATATTTAAGCAGTGCAGTTTTTCCATCTTTGAAAAGTAAGCCGCTCGACTCCTCACCTGTGATTGGGTGTTCGTCATAAACGTCACAATTTCAATTGCATGCACCCAAGGATTATCTAAACCTTGGTTAAAAGAGAAAGTTGTCAACCGCCTTCATAAAAGAAGTTAATGACAGCTGCATTTGTCATTTTGTGAAGCTGGAAGTTACCGATACTGTTACAGATGCAGAAATATAGTCCAGCCTTCGTTAGTGAGGATAAGCAGTTTTGTTTTTCTCTCCTCAGAGAGGACGATCCCACGCAGCCACTCAACGCGTGTAGGATACACGGGCACCTCTATGTTAATAAAGTCGCTGGCAATTTCCACATCACAGTCGGCAAGTACGCATCCTTTGCCCCCTTGACATTTCCCATTAAATCCTCCTTTAATATATAGTAGCAGATTTGCTACTATGTATTGAGCTTTGTGTGTGGCATTTATTGATCACTTAATTAAATGTCTTGTCTTCATCAGACTGATTACGTAAGGAATTATGCATGGTCTATAGTTCTTCTAGTCTCTAGTCATATATGAGGGTAACCGTTTGAATTTCTGCTTGTCATTTATTAGAGCATAAATAAATATAATGGATTTAGAGTTGGTGGTTGTCAGTGCTAGATTGCAATATTGATCTAAATAGCAGCTTTTTCTTTAAGCATTAATGTATACTATACGTGCTGTTTATTAAAGGGCCATCCCGCACCCAAGAGGCCATGCTCACCTCGCTGCGCTGGTCAGCCATGAAAGTAAGTTTGCTTGTCTTCTTATCAGCACATTGTTACTGTGTTTGTCAGAGAAAACATCAGCGTATAAGTGATCTTACACCGATGTTAAAGGTTTGTCAGTTTAATTTTATTGCTGACTCATTTTTGATTAAGCAAACAGAGGAGCGTGTTTAGGAATTTAAAGGTGAAACTGACTTGTAAACGTTCATTTTAATGTGCAAATTCGATATGCAAAACTTTTGTTCTTGTGAGTTTAGAGCTTTCCAGTGGAGAGAAGGAAAAGCCCAGTCTGTCAAGTGTTGCAGTAATGTAGTATTATTTGGGGTGGGCATTACGATGATATTCATGGTTAGTGTGATAAATTATGTCACAGTATGCTTTTCTAGGCAAATTGTGAATATTGTCAGTACTTAAAGAACACTGACTAACTGCATGTTTCATTATAAATGACATAATTAGGCCTGGTTAGTTGCATTTAGTACAGTGCAGTCTGTGAAACACTAATAATCGTTATTCATATTTTTATAGTATTTTTTTTATGTGCCACTTTTTTCTCTGTTCCAACTTATCAAACCTCAGAAAAACAAAATGTTGTGATATGTTTATTGTGAAAATGTCTTGAGTATCTTGCCTTCTTTTCAAGTTTAGGTTTTTACGGTATTAACCATGTCATAATCCCAAATAGGTATCAGACTTAGTTGTGTTTGTACTGTCAATCCACAGCATACAACTTCTCCCATCGAATAGACCACTTGTCCTTTGGTGAAGAACTCCCAGGCATACTGAACCCGCTCGATGGAACAGAAAAAGTGTGCACAGATCGTAAGTGCAATACAAAAGCTTGACCTGAAAAACAGGTTTTGCAGTTCTAACAGTAACGTAATGTTGAATAGAAGTCATGGTTTCTCATCAATTCCATCGTTAATATTGTTAGTATTGCATAAATGTTTTCTAAACTTTTCTGATCTTTTTAAAAACTTAAGCTTTTTTTTTTTTTTT
>JAILXH010065494.1:0-16353 GCA_023558415.1 Piaractus mesopotamicus | reverse complement strand
CATGTATGTAAGTATATATGCATTATTTTTACTATGTATTATTATTATTATTATTATTATTATTATTATTATTATTATTTGGTACTCTGAAGAACAACTTTGAAGAATCAACTGTCTTAGAATAATGTAAAAGATCCAACATGCAAATCAATACCCCATTTGGCATATAATTAATTTATTAATCTTAAGGTTTATTATTTAGTACCTACGAATTTTTTAGTAACTGCTACGATACCATTATGTAACATATGTAGTTACGGCAGTGAATAAGTTAATTTGGGCCTACTGACTGGTCCCTAGAGTTTAAGGGTTACAATACCAAATGTTTTTGTTTTTAAAAAACAGCAAATAAAAAGCTCATTTCAGACATCAACAATACTATGAAACTGTACTATGTACTGTATGGGTGTGAGGGCCAGTGCTGGTCAGTGCTGTGTGTGTGTACCTGATGACGGACTCCACAGTGCAGACCAGCTCCTCAGCTCCACACTCGCGTGTGTTGATAGGCGGAGGAGACGTCTGGTATAGATGAGTCTCTGCTGAGGCCCCCACCTCACTACTGTGATGGTTGACATGGCAACGCTTGCAGTAGCGCACAGGCCGGTTGCCATGCCGACCGCAGCAGCCAGCCGAGAAGCAGGTGACGACTGCCCGCCTTACATGAGAGCTGCAGTTCTGTTGTCGAGAAAGAAAGGAGGGGTATGATGGGGGACACAGAGAGAATGAGTCAATGAAAGGAAGAGGCAGGACGAGGAGGGAAATCAATCACATCAAGCAATAGCAACACACTGATTTATGTGTGATGTGTACACAGCAGTATTGTTCTCTGACAGGGAACAGTATCCCTAGAGTGTCTCACTTTTCTAAAAATAAAAAGCATGGTGAGAGCGGGCCAGGCTTAATCTGATCAGTCCCTAAAAGCAATGCTCCTGAGATGCAGTGCAATCTATCAAATTATCTGATATGCTCCTTTACTAGTTCCATCTGTCACAACAGCACGTTACTGGCAGAACAAACTGTAAGAGCAAATGATGTGCGGCTTTAAGCACTGTCTTACCTAATGAGTTTCTAAAAATAAGGCTTTAATGTAACTGAACGCAAAAACAGTATGTGTTTTGTCATTGGTACAAGGTGTGAGGCTGACGCTATGCTATAAATTCCGGTCCCAGATTGAAAGAAATTAAGGACAGAATGATCAAATTTCAGACAGAAGACAAAGATAAAGTTATTTTCAATGGAGTGCAGCATGTAAGAATAAACATTAACTGTACATTTACATGACCATAACATGATTTAAACATCAGAAATACTGCTGTCATGATCCACAAAGCAATTATTTCTGCTTCTGGTGCTCAAAGAGTTTGTATGCAAACCTAAACTACAGTAGAATCAAAGCCACACACTTCTTTAGATGAGAAAACAGACATGAATCCACGTGAAAGTCAAAAGAGCATTCCGCACAATGACAAAGCCTATTTAAACGATTGTGGATTAAAAAGGGGCAAAACACTCTAAGCTTCAGGACAGCTGTCTCGTGTAAAAACGCTATGTGGCTGTTCAGCCAGACAGTGTACCTGAGATTACCAACCCTCGCTCACTGATTCACTGTGGAAATGTAGGGACGACCCTCTAGTCATAGGGGGTATTCCAGGACAAACTTCATTATTCCCTTCTATTTCCATTATGATGAAGGATGATGTATGCAACATCCATCAAAATACAATCTTAAAAAGCGGGGGCAGTTTTGAAAAGATTCTGAAGGCTCTGAATGGATTTTCCAAAGGCTTTTTTTTCCTTTGGGCCATTAGCTTTTAGAGGAACTTACGGCTTAAATTTTACAAGGAACTTTGAGGTTTTATTTATGGAACAAAACCTTGTGCCTATAAAGTGGTAGCTTTGAAGAGGATTAGTTTTTAATGTAAGTTGGTTAACCTTAACAAGGTTAATGTCAAGGGCCCCAAAGTTTTATTACCCACTTGTATAACTTAAGAACAGCCCAGCCAGTTTGCACTGAAGTTACTGGATAATATGTCTTAATATGTAATAAGCCTGGGATTTTTCCAATTAATTCTGGAGGATTGGTCCATTCACCGTGACATTTTCCCAGTGTAAAGGGTAGCTGTAATTTTCCAATTAAGAAAATTAAAAAAAAACAAAAAAGTGATGTGCTTGATACCTGCATAGAAAAAGTGTTATAGCCACTCAAATTTCAGCCCAGTTTAATTCATTCAACACAATATGCCTGTACAACTGTACTGAGTTTCAACATGTCCCTACCATGTACCTACATGGTAATGCACCAGAATAAGCTTCACTAGCTCTAAATATGGACGCAGGTGTGAAAAGGTGAGCTGATTATGTCAGTTTCAGATGAGATACAGACTGCCATGGCAACCACAATGTAAAGCACACATGGAGGCACAAGTACAACAATGGCCAGTGTAAATCCAGGGTGTGTACGCTGAAAACAATTGCAAGGGAACAATCACACGTCCAGTAAAAGCACATAAGTAAAAAGATGAAGTATGACTAAAAGAACGGATTAGACCCCCATGCTCAAAGATGTGATGTCCCACTGACTACATGAGTATATATTCCAAAACACACACATCACCAGACATCAAACACGTACTGACAAGATCTTACCTTCTTTTGACATATAGCCGATATCTCAGCTGTTAGGGTGAAACCACAAAATCACACAATCAAGAATCATGAACACTCAAGCAAGGCAAGCAAATCACCCAATAAGCAAATGACGCCTTTTATCTAAGTAGGAACATGTTGCTACCTCACGCTACCTCAGATTTGGAACATCCCCAAAGGTAAACACACTATATTTATATTATTTATAAGGAAAAGTGAGCAGGAGGTTCATAAATAAATATAGCTTTACTGTCCATCATCCCACTTGCAATTATTTATATCTAACCAGACCTTCATATGTGAGGGTAGGTGGTGGGTGTGTGTCCTT
The DNA here is from genome assembly GCA_023558415.1 of Piaractus mesopotamicus. Lineage (NCBI taxonomy): Eukaryota > Metazoa > Chordata > Actinopteri > Characiformes > Serrasalmidae > Piaractus > Piaractus mesopotamicus. The sequence goes on along the minus strand of JAILXH010065494.1, from coordinate 13,379 downwards.
GTGAGTGTGACTAAGCATGTATATGCGCTACATGTTGACCAGTACTGCTGACCTTGAGGTAAGAGCACATCAACAAGCCACTCAGCATGGTCTCTGCAGAGGCAGAACATAAGAAAACATCACTTAAGAAAGAAAGAATACCTAAAGTACTACAAGACAAGACAAAAAACTCATTTTTCAGTGTCAGAAAAAAAGTTGAAAGCACATATTCAACAGAAAATTACACTAACGTCTCCAACACTAAGTATAATATCAAATCCATTAGAATTTAATTTGTCCACTCTTTACTTTTGTGCATTCTGCTGTCACTTTAACTCTTCCATATTTCCAGTCTTAAAGCCAACATGTTAGAGCTGAATCCTCCCAGCAAAAGTCTTTATGTTCTTCTTCAAAAAGACACTAACATTTACACAAGCAACTACCCAAACTCACCTTAGCTGCCTTGCACATTTCTTTCTAACGTGCCTAAAATGGCTAAAAGAGATAAAAGATATAAAATAATCCACAATAAAGGGAAATTAAAAGGAAAAAAAGTAGTTTCCAAAACTGGGGTTGAATATAGAGAAAATGGGACTCATAACAAATATGCAAGCCCTGGTAGTTCACCAAAACTGTCCTCATCAGATAAACAGTACTTAAAGCTGTAATCTTTGAGAGAGAGGAGAAAATCAAGCTCCACTCTTGCTTAAGACCTGCAAGAAAACCACAAGTGTTTCTATCCATCCTTCCACTGTGAGAAGACAACTTGTCACTATGACTCTGAAAGGTAGCTTTCAAAAAGCTGTTACTGAGAAAAGAACAAAAAAGCCAAAATGTGTAGTAAAGTTTTATGGACTGGTGAGTCTAAATTTGTAATTGGGATTATTTGGAATGTAAGAGGCAGAAAATGCAACCAACTGCTTAGACTTCAACTTTGGAGGAGAGGAAATATATCCCTGCAGATTTCTTTGAAAAACTGCATGCTATAATAAAGGCAGAGGGTGGAGGCACAAAATACTGAAAAACACATATATTTAGATGCTGAGGCTTCTGCGCAATTTTCTGTTGCATATGTTTTCTTCTTTTTCCTAAACATGAAAATGAAGAAGTTGTACTTAATGGCCTTTTTGACTGAAAATGAAATATACAAAACCCTTTGATGTTTGCACAGCACTTCATTTTTTTAGTTAACATTTTTTTAGTTTACTTCCCCTGTAAAGTTACCATTCTGAATACATGAGATTTTGTTGCGACAGCGACAATATTCATACAGACAACATCTATCCCTCACAAAGTCTTGACCTAAAGGCCAATATTGACAAATACAAACTGGCAGAAGCCTTACCAACTCCCTACTGCATCTCACTCTGAGAATTACAGACAGCTCGTTCAACAGTGCTACAAGTCATATAGAAGATCAAATCATATAAAAGGCAAGATTAAGCAACAGAGAGGAACTCACAGCTCTGTTTCACAGCGATAATAACATTACAGACTCTTGGGGAAAAGGGGATAATATAACCATGGTAACTAGTCAGATTAAAAAAACAGAACGGTCAGACACTTGTGTAGCGTGTATGCGCCTGGCATGTGTGTTGATGCAGTAAGACCTACCCAGCAATCCTCTGACTACATTCCTCACAGATATAGAGAGGAGGGGGCTTGTCTCCCAGGGCAACCGAGAGAGTAGGGTCGATGCACATCTGAGGAGAAGACAGTAGGCATGTTGAAGGACACCAGAGCCAGATTACTACAATAACTGTCAGCCAAATTAGACAATATTAATGAGAGGAAGTGACCGTCAGCAACATGGATCCTATCTGCTATGCATATCATCACTGTCATATAAAAATCTTGCCATTTTTTCTGCTTTTATTTATTGTTTAGATATTTTTCTGCTTTTAGTAAACACCAGATGTCCCTTACATCTTTGTATTGTGAATGAAATATTGTATTAATGTATATTAACATTAACAATGCTTTTGCTTGAGTTTGAGTTCTCCTGGATAGTTACCATCAACTTTTCAGATTCTGGGGCACATGTTTTGCATTTGCACTTAAGATATTAAGAACTGACATATCTGCCCCTATAAATACAAAATATATTGTTATATGCTGTTGTTATGAATATGTTGTAATATGTATTTTCAATGCCTTACAAAAAACATAATGTATTTAAAGTATATCGTAATATATTATTTTAAATACATTACCTTTTTTGTAAAGGTGAATTATTTGCGACTGGTCAAAATAGAATGATACATTACCAGCATATAACCTGCAATGAACTCCATTCAAGAAATATGTTAGACCTAAAATGCCTTCACTGTTTAATGAGAAGTTAAGAGTCAGTGGTTGGGCTGTAGCTCCTAAAACAAAGTCCAGTAATTTACAGTGCTCTTCCACACATGCGTCCACTCCATCCTCCGGCAGCACAGGGTCATCTCTCCCCATTAAGCTCCCCCACCTCCAACCCATAAAGCACCGTCCCCTACCAGGCCTGTAGTAATTGAAATGCGGCACCTGTCTGTTCCTGTTCTGCTTCTCAGCTCTGAGTGCAAGCTGAGCCAATACTGACGGAGCAGCACAAATGGCACAGACATTATCGGGGAGTGTGTGTGTGTGTGTGTGTGTGTGTGTATGCCAGACAGTATGTGTGTGTGAGTGTATGTGTCTTAGGCCCTATTATAGCGGAAAATGGAAAGCTCACTTCAAAGTTTAGTATGCAAACATAAAAAGACAGTCAAATCACATTAACCCATATTCAGTAAAAAGCTTTATACTTTACCTTTACTGCAGGTTTATTAATAGAATTCTGACATTCAATGTGTTGGCAGTGGATGGGATTCCAGGCTATCAAAAGTAAACAGAAAAAAGAAAATATCTGAATGCAGAGATTAATGACAAATATGGCAAAAGCAAATAACATCAATTAAGATTAAAAATTAGAAAAGAGAAAAAGAGAAAATAAACCAGACCTCTGCTTTTTTAAAGCTAATATATTTAAGGAGACTGACTCACCTGTGTACTGCAGCCCCCTGTATTCACTAATCGCACCTGGAGGCTTGAGGTTAGGCCAGTAATGGAAGAGCATTTGAACTGCAGGTGGCTTTACTTGGGACGGCCCATATGATATCACATAAAGAAGGTCCTAAACAACAAAAGAATCATTCATAAAGGACTTTCCCAAAGCAGCTCCTAAAAGATAATAAGATGCTAAATCCTTACCTTCCACACTTCTTGCTTATACTTCATCAGGCACTCCAAAAGCTGACAGTGGTACACTAAAAACAGCATTATAAATGACAGTTCTTGCATAGTGTGAGTAGAACATCTATGTTTTTTGGTCATTATACTTTAAAGTGAAAGTTACACTAATGCTCATGTATGAGTCATGTGGGAGAACATGTTTACCTGGGTTGGAGGTATACTGCATAGCAATCATCAGCATAGAGGAAGCGGAGAGATTGACGTATGCCGGCACCCCCCCTTCTCTACGAGTTGAACCCACTTAAAAAAGAAAGAAAACAAAACAAAACAAAACAAAAAGCAGAAGGCAACCGTGTATAAACCAATATGTATATACACTACCATTCAAAAATTTGGAACCACTTGTCATATTAATAACTGTTATTCACTGGTAACATATACAGTGTAGATTGAAATATTATAAACCTGAAACCAAAACATAAATCAACGGTTTATTCACAGTTTAAGGTAAGTTAGGACATGCTGCCAAATTATAATTTTACCAAATAATAAACTTTTTGTTAATTATCTATTTAAAGCAATTTCTTGTCACTAAATTGCTACAAACAGCAATTTAATCAGCAAGATTTGGTCACTGCTTTTCAAATATGAGGCATTTAGGATATTCATGTTATTGCACATTCCTTCTCATTGCAACAAGGCTATTATAATGGAATCATCTACAGCTCCGTTCCTACATACTGTATAAAAAATTTAAAGTAATAGAATACTAACACATTCATTTTATAAATGTATCTGCAATAAAATTGGTTTTATATCATTGAAAACACTGATTCCACTGAACATTTGAACAGTAGTGTAAATATATCAAATGTATAATATATAACACTTAGATTTTTTTAATAAGGGTATCAAAATCACTTTCTTGGTCAAGTGCACATGCATGTAAAAGGATTTTGTCTTGTCTTATAGATTGATGGCACTTTGAATTGAAATGATTACACTTTCAAATGATTCAACTAAAAGTGTAATGTTTATAACTGCCAACAGCATCTTTGAAGTTAGAGCTGTGAGAACATTATGTTCATGGTGATCTTTGAGTCAGAGTGTTCTGTTCTATTTGGCTTTTCCCCCAATTCCGATGTGAAAAAGTACTCTTGGCTACTGAAGGTGATCTCTGATCTTTGCAATTCCCCAGTCTGTCAGAAAGCCTTGCTCCATTTTACAGAGAAGAAGACCAAACACTGTACACAATACACAAGGGGTGTCAGACTCATATCCTAGAGGGCAACAGCACTGAAGAGTTTAGCATTCCACTTATTTAAATACTCCTAATTCAACTCATCAGCGAATTAGCAAGGCTGTCGTGAGATGAATTCAAAGTGGTTAAGGTGGGAAAACCCTGTGGGCCCCCAGAACCAGATTATGACACCGCTGCCGTATACACTGATGGAACAGTTGTGGTCACTGAAGTTCTACTCTTCATTGCAACTATAGTGAAAGAAATAGCATTCCAAGTGCTTGATAGAATTTGTGCAAGAGTCCCACATGGGTTGAATATAATATATCAGCACAATTATTGCCAAAAGAAGGTAAAATAAAAGGCAAAACTGTGTTTTATTTTATTCATGTGGAAAAAATGTATACATTTGAACCAAATTCATTCAAACCATTCATTCATCCAAATTCATTTTTTGCATCATTATTATTTATGCACACTCATTATTGCAGTTACACATGAAAAAAATATTGCTTTGAATGTATTTAATTCAAACGTGTACATCATTTGAATATATTATATCAGCACAATTATTGCCAAAGGCAAGTTAACTAAAAGGCAAAATTTTATTCATGTGGTACCGATGTACATATTTGAATCAAATACATTCAAGGCAATATTTCACATAAAACTGTTATAATAAGTGTGTCTAAATAATATTGTTGCAGGATCACAGTGATACCTCTCTTGTAAATCATATCAACATACTCACATATAGCCATAGGGAGAAAGGAGGTGCTCAGGTATTCTATGACGTCTTTGTGTAGGAAGGGAGGGAAGGTGGCTAAAGTGGAGATCATAGTATAGGGCAAAGTGCTGAGAATATCATCGCTGAGAAACGGTAGCAGGCAAGTTGTTGTGTAAAATATGGCCTGTCCCAGATCTGTAAGGGAAAAGAGGAAAAGCAAAGACACAAAGAAAGACACTAATGTAACAATCTCCTACCTCACACATGGAGATTTCTGAAGTAAAAAAATCACAGACTTCTAAATATTTTTTATGCAATACATTATTAAAAACTGTCCAAAATTATTTATATTGTTTGTATCAAACAGCACCGGGATAACTCCACTGTATATGTGGCTGTCAGTCTGGATAACTTGTGTGTCTCATGAATAACAAGCATAAGAAATGAAAAAAAGAAAATCTTGGGGTTACTAGAGGTTATTTAAAGGACAACTTGTTAGGATCACTGTTCACTCAATAAAAGCCACCATAGCTGGACTTTAAGAGTTTGCCTTCAGCAGAGTACACAGAGTGGAAATTTTGGGCTTTAAAGTTTTAGCGTTTTTTACATTTGATGAAATATTTATGAATGAAAAACAGCTCCATCACAGAGGGCCAACAGATGGGCAGACACATTCAACGAAACTTCAGGAGGTCAAAGGAGCTTTTGAAATGACTAACTTTGCAGAATGACTGTGTAAGGTAAGTTCATGAATGATTTATTGCTATCGAATCATTGGTAAATTCATTTTTGTCATTATTCAGCATATGGAACATGACCATGAATATTTTTCACTCTATTTTACTACATTTTAGAACTGAAATTTAACCCCTCAAATGCCAAAGACCCGACAGCAGGTCCAGGCTTCCACTCTTTACTCCTAAAACTTATAAATAATTCTGCTACTTTGCATTGTTTTCTAAGTGGTCAGAGAATAATAAGTGCTTGGACGTAACTGTGAGATTTTAAGGGGTTAATTTACTGTATTTCGATACTCTGATTGGCCTTTCAGCCCTTTCACCTCGTTAGGTGGGATGGAACAAACGGTCACGAGGAATCTGATGGCATCATCACTCACCGTGCTGACCATGCTGCAGCAGGGGCACCAGGTCAAGCAAGGTGACGAGGGTGGCATAAAGCCCCTGATAGTCCAGAGAGGGGTACTCTGAGAGCTGAGCGTCCCGACTCTGCTGGGTGGCCCCCCCACGGTCGGCCGGGGCGTCCCGCAGAACGCTGTAAAGGAGGGAGCGAGTAACTGTAGGGTTGATGGAACTGACTTGTGGTCTTAGAGATGGGGTGAGTGGGAATGGCACAGGAAAAAGACACATGGTCATGGGCACGGCCAAATTGGAAGCTTCCTGGCTCTCCTTCCTGCCTGTACGGGACAGGATGCTGCTCCGGGGGAGAGGGGAACAGGGGAAAAAAAGAGACAACAAAGACACAAAGAAACAGCACATTACATTGAAATGGTTCTACAGAGACAGTGTAAGTAGAAAAGAACCAAACCCAGATAAAACCCACATAGGATGCAGTGTCTCCACTCTCGTCTTAGTAAGAATGTGCACTTTCTTTTTTTGTTTTTCAAAGTAATAATATTTCCTTTTTAATTCTTTTTGTTTGAATGATTTTATTCGAAAGCAAAAAGGTATAAACAGAAGCTTGCAAAGAACTGCAATGATCACTGCATCTCATGCGTATCTGGTGACAAGGAGCAAAAATACAAAAAAAATGGCATGTTTTCAGTGGCAGCCCCGTACTTCTCCAGAGGAAAAGCTCTTATAAACACTGCACCCTCTCATTAAATCAATTGCGGGGCAGCTATGCAAGTCAAATCAGATAGGAGGCCAAATAACCATGCTTTGATCAAGAAAAACAAAAGAAGGAATGGCAGGGGCTGTCAAAGATGAGAGCAATTTTAAATTGGTTTGGGCACAATACAGAGATGACACTTCTGAAACATGCTTTAGCCAGTAATAAACATGTGTGTGAGGTTAGACTAAAAGCTCCTTGGTCACAACACATGTTTATTGCATCATAAAAAATAATGTCAGTATGTAAATACATTATGATACTGTCTCAGTATCATTGGGGAAGAGAAATAATGAGATCCAACAGGCATATGGATTTCAGTTCTAAAATAAATGTAACTAATCTACGGTTGGGGAAGAAACTGTAATGGAAAAGGAATAAGGTTGCTTCAAACGGGATGGCTGGCAGCATTATGCTTGTGAACTAATGGGGGATGGACATTTGTGTTTGCTGTCTCCTGGGAGTACTTTTTTCCCTAATTCTCTGAAGAAAAATGGCAGCAATATTTCATTGGGCTATGATGGGCTTGAGAGCATTCGGAAGAGAAACACTTGGTCTTTGGATGTACATTACATAAAAAACAGTATGATGTTTCATTGTTCAAGCTATAAGCTATAAGCTATCTATAAACATGTATGCACAACATTGGCAGCATTAGACAATGACATTTCTACTACTCAGTAAGTAAACAGTGGTGCTGAACTATACAAACAGCATAAAATCATACTCTTTAAGATTGTGGCCCTGCTATGTTTTGAAATAAACCCATTCTGAATGGACAACAGGAATGTAAACTATAGTAAACAATGCTAAATCTTACAGAGTATAATTTTAAGTCACTGTCCTAACTGAGCTGAGCACTTATTTTCATCATCAGTCATAATAATTATATTTACTACACAAACACTAAAACATAAAGACACAAACTGATCCACAGACACACAAACAACCACATATCCCTTCCTCAACATGCTATCATACATGTGTAAATATTTACAATTCAAGACTCCATGGATGAGTGAGTAACTGACCGTGTGCATGCCTGATATAAATAATAAACCAGCCATTGTAGATATGATATACAGTACCGTGCAAAAGTTGGAGACCACCTCTCATTTATTAAATGTTCAATGTCAAAACAAGCACTAAGTACAAGTTATTCTTTTTTCAGGATAGATTTCTGAGGAGATCCACTTGCATAAGGAAGAGGAAAATAAAAGGAAATTACGTAAAAAAAAAAACAGACATTTTTGTTAAACTGAAGTTAAAAAAAAAACATTATTAAAAGAGAGATGTAGAGAAAATTGTACTCCTAACAACCATGCAAGATCTGGCAGACCACCAACACTGTCACCATCAGATAAACAGATCTTACAGCATTCATCTTTGAGAGATAAGAAGAAAATCAAGCTCCACTCTTGCTTCAGATCTGAAGCAAGTAGGTGAGAAGGCAACTCAATGCTATGGACATGACAAGATGTAGCTGTCAAGAAACCATTACTAAGAAAAATAAACAGACAAAAAAGAATTTTTCCAAATCAAATAAACAAGCTGTTGGTGTTCTTAAAATAATGGATTGGTCACCACAGAGTCCAGACCTCAACATAACTGAAAGTGTTTGGGATTACTTGGATTATGAGAAGCAGAAAACGCAACCAACTTCTAAGACTGAACTTGGAGGTGTGGAAAATATATCCCTGCAGATTTCTTTGAAGAACTGAAAGTAAGTCTCCAGAAAACAATAGAAGGTGTAATAAAGGCAAAAGGTGAACTGATCTTATATTTAGTTGGTGAGTTTTTGGTGTTATTTTCTGCTTTCTTCATGCTAAAAAATGAATAGCTTGCACATAATGCCATTTTGATTGGAATTTAAATAAATAAAGGTTGGTCTTTGACTTTTGCACAGTACTGTATTGCATATTCTTATATATTATGTTATCAAACATTTCCCAAATTCTGAAGATGAAGTGATGAAACATGCCTTACGATCAATGGTGCAGCAAAATTTTACAATTTCAAAATAACCCAAGGTTTCAGTACGTAACATACATAATAAATGAAAGGAATTTAATATATACAGGATTAGAGTTAAATTAGTAAAGTAAGTATGCCTTTGGCTCACTCATGCAGAGAGCTTGATTTATTTATGAATGATTAAATGAGTTAAGTTAAACACTTATCTAACTGAGAGTACATAAACTTTCCCACAATTCTTCACAGTTATCTACTTTTCTTGCCCTTCCACGCTACATGTCATTATTGGCCTGTAGCAGTCCCTGCTGAAGCACTAGAGAACTGTGCCCATGTATCAAATATCCATTTGGCTGCTCCATCCTCTGTCTGATATTCTCTCTATGAACCTGACATATGCTGTGTCCCTGCCGTCCCGCTTTCAAGCTCCACTGCTCTCACTCTTTACCCCAGGCACTCTGTAAAACAGGTGTCTGAAAAAATAATCAAAAGGAAGAGCAGGGAGCATTTCAAACTGGTTACTTTCCTCTCTCTGAAGAGCACACTGAAAAATGTAAAGCACTGAAAGTGCTTAACTCAAATGTGCACATTTATTCATTTCCGCATGAATGAAATATATTACAACAACACAATTATTATAAAATGAAAGACAAAATTGTGTTGAGTTGAATATATTTTATTTACGTTGAAATTATGTATACATTTAAATCAAGTAAACTGAATGTATTACTTTTTCAGTGTGACTTACACTAATTCATTTAGAGAATCTGTTTTAAATAATATTTGGAGCTCTCTGTTATTAGTCTGACTGCATAGGGTCAGATAAGTCAACCAGCCCTGTTTACATGCAGAACTTCTATCTGCTTTCATCACTGCTTCCATTATCATATCTGAACTGAACATCACTGTAATGGCTGCTCTGTACTGTCAGGGGGAAATGAAAGCCATTTGAAATATCTAGAGAATAATTCATATCAGAAATTATCATCCTAATGCATTACATCTGCTGTCAAATCAGTAAATATTTAATAACACAGTTAAATAAGGTTAAAGAAGACAAGCACGTCGGTTTTGGCGGCTCTATCTGCATAACGCTGAATGCAGACTTGAAAGAATTGTAAAGCAGTAAATAAATACATACTGCTTTTTAATGGCCAGGGGCTAAAAGACAGTGCTACTGAATGAATTAAAGTACTAAGTAACTGAAATCTGGAAAGGCATGCCCTAAGGGCCAAATGCTCCACTGAAGTCTCACTAATCAGGATCAAGCTGGCATTCACTAGCTTATCTAGCATATTTTTCTGATTTATTGTCCAGTGTAATTCAATTTTTAAAGAGCCCAAAACATGAAAAGCTGCAATCTGCTCACTTTATTAAATAAAAGAGTTTGATGTTGCATGTAAACATTGCTCAAGTTTCAAAATGTACCAAAATGTACCCAGTCCACATGATGCATATTTTAATTCATTCAATGCATTTCATTGCATTTATATCCGACTATTTAGCCTACAAAACATTACACTCATCCAGGTTGAAGTTATAAGGAGTGTTTTCACTCAGACAGCTTTTTAAATGAGGCACAAAAAAGGGAAGCCAATCAGAGGAAGGAATTTATATACATATATATATATATATATATATAGAAAGGTATATAAAATTCCTCTGCTCTGATTGGCTGTCCTTTTTTATATATATATAAAGGTAAATGAACAATGAACAGAAACAGCCTGTTTAATTCAAAATGATAAAGAGAGGTTGGACAATGGGCATGTAAAACTTAAAATTACTGTTTTTGGCACATAAAACTACATAAATATCATAAGTGGACCTGGAGGGGTGTTAAAAATGTAAGAACAATGTAGGATATGGAACCTTTAACAAAAATGTTAATATTTTTAAAATGTCTGCATAATTCAATCATTAACATGCAAACAATTCATTCATAGTGGTTTGATGTGAAATGTACCAAACCACAGTGACTTATTTACATACAATGATCAGTGAACCTTAACATCTTCTGAGTAAAACAGTGGTAACTGTAAAGACTACTATTTGATTGGGTCCTGCAATGCCCTGCATGTACTTTTTTGCATTGCATGTATTTTAGGCCAAATGTTTGTAAAAACTATCATGAAACAACATCTCAGGCATCAAGCAACATAATCGTAATCGTCTCATTTAATAACTGTGTGTGAGGAATAGCACTGTGCAAATGTATGAGGTCACCCTTCATTTATTTAATTTCTAGTCTAAATGGCCATTAAGTCCAAGTTATTCATATTTCAGGAGATTAGATATAAGGTAATCCACTCGCATGAGGAAAGACAAAGTCAGTCTTTGAGCATCACTATATGTGTTTGGGATTGTAAGAAGCAGAAAATGCAACCAACTTCTACGACTGAACTTTGTGAAAAAAATATCCCTGTAGATAAATTGAAAGAAAGTCTCATAAAATGGAGTGGAATCTGTGATACATGCAAAGGGAGGACACAATAAATACTGAAAATGAAATATTATATTTAGCTGTTGAGGCTTCCATGTAATTATCTGTTAAATATACATTCCCTGATTTCTTGAGGAAAAATAAAAACTTAATGGCCATTTTACTGGAAATTATATAAATGAAGATTGGTGTCTAACCTTTGCACAGTACTGCAGCTTAGGCATTAAACAACACTTTGGATGTCTGGTTCCTATCATCACTGCGAACAAGTTTCCCTAGAAAGTAAAAAAGTCAAATCAAACCACTACTGAATGACTTTGTTTACATCTTTATGCAGAAATTTGAAAAATAGGTGTAATTTCCCTTTAAATAGCACTGTGGTATGCCAGACAGAGGCTGGAGCAGATCAAATGCTTTAATAAAAGTGATATGTAAAATCAAAGCTTCTTACCATGCTAACTGTTTTATCATAAACAATAACAAGGTCACTATTTCTCTGCAAACATAGTAGGATATTAAACTGTCCCTAGCTAATCTCATACTATCTACAGAAACACTAAACACATCTGCAGTGTACTGTACTTCACCTGTGGGTCCCAGTGTAGCACACTTACCTGAGCAGGGTTTGAGAAAAGTATTTCAGTGTGTTTGCAATGTCTGTTCCAGATGGCACAGGGTAAATATTGTGTAGCACACGGTTGTGATACTCTTGCAAGTATCGAATCTTAGAGGCAACTAAACAAAGAGCAAAGTAATATATAATCAACAGCAAGTGATGCCTCAGTCCCTTCACAGAGGATCAAAGAACATGCTTGAGCCTACAGATCAGACTGCTCTGCTTCTTACTACACTGCGGAACACTGACCATAGCTGGACACAGTGAAGTGCAGGAAAGAGCATTAAGTAAGCCAGATTCTGTAACACTGCAGCTCATCTGTGTTCACAGAGCACATCCAAAGCCACCAGCAAATATCAAGATTAGAAAAGCTATAAACACTGCAGCCCACAAAATGTGGTGTTGCCACCCCCCGTCCAATTGAGCATGACAATAAAACACAGGCCACATTTTAACAGTATTTTACTGTTTACAGAAAGAAAGGCATACATTCTTGAAAATAAAGACTCATAAATAGTTCTTGGCTTGGACATATGGTTCCAGAAAAAAAAAAAGCAAAAGCAAAGCAGCTTTGCAGCCCCCATGAGCAAGCCAATGGCGACAGTGGCAAGAAAAAACTCCCTAAAAGCAAGAGGAAGAAATAATGAGAGGAACCAAGACTCAAAAGGGGAACTCTTTGCACATAGTTATGTGAAGTGATGCCACAGAAGAACCACGTTTTGTGGTTTTTGATGGATGGTTCTTTAAAAAAAACTCTTGTAGGAACAACATAGTTGAACCACTTCTGGTTTATTAACAAACCTTTCAACTGATGATTCTTTGAAGAAAAGAACCGTTTTTACAAAGAAAATTCACACCTGTGAAAAATCCACATCATATAAGGGTGCTTTGCCACTTGAAGGTTTTTCCTAGAACCATACATCTAAGCAAAGAACGATTTAGAATTTTAGAACCATTTGGAACCATTATTTTTACAAGAGTAGGAACTGTGCCTTATGTTCTTTAATCATTTTAAGAAAGAAAACACAAACAAACAAAACAAATGGCTCCATGAGAGAGTTACAGCATGTCCAGCATCACACACTCTGCCTTATGGGGCTGTGTTGGTCTGTGCTGAAATTTGGGCCTGCAGTAGTGCAGGAATATCATTTGTCCTGAGTGTTTAACCTACAGTAAATGACCTTTAAGTATTTGGGTGGTCGGGTCAGTAAAGGCCCAGCGGACAGCCATTGTTATGCTATTCTTCCACTGACTCATATTGTTAGAGGTATTAACTCCCTACCTTTCACTGTTCATAACTCATAGACCAAAACAGACTAACCACCAGAGAGAGAGAGAGAGAGAG
>JAILXH010065439.1:0-10919 GCA_023558415.1 Piaractus mesopotamicus | reverse complement strand
AAAAAAAGTAGAAGAAAGAGAGAATAAATATTAGAGGTAGCGAGCGAGAGAGATAGAGATACAGAAAAGAGAGTGCGAGAGAGAGACAGACAGAGACAGAGAGAGAAACAAAACAATGGACAAAGGGGAGAACGAAATAAAGAAAGAATCTTGAGGAAAATGAGGAGGTAACAGTGGAGACTCCAGGTGAGGTCACTGTCAGTGGTCAGACTTTGGTCACAGCGGTGAGATGGCCGGGCGGTCGAGGGGCAGTCAGGCTCAGAGAGAGTCAATATTTACCAGGTGTTTGAGTGCCGCGCCACCTCACTCTGAGCTCGCCAGTGTCTGGCCTCGAGATCAGGTTCAGGTCAGTCGGTGGAGACAGAGCTGCGGTCAGCAGAAAACAGAACAGAAGAACGGGTGAACAGTGTTATTATTCATACGCAAACAGTTACGCTCAGAGCTGTGGACTCTAAACTGGACCCACATTCAGGTGTTATCATCAAATAACAACACAGTGCAGTTCATCAGACTCAGTTGCAGTTCAGTTCATCTGACTCAAGTTATAAGCTGGAAATGCTGGATGCCTTTCAAAATAAGAGCCAGCCAGTAGAACAATCCCATAATTACCGAAATGAAATCCACATTTGATTAATGGGCATTTGTGGTATTTTCAATAAAATTTTTTCAGAAATATTGTCTGCTGGGAGGGAGAAGAAGTCTAGCCGTTCACTCACAACAGCCCAAACCAGTGGGACAGTAAGCCGGCTAGATAATTTCAGGGATAAGAGTATAAAAGGTTGCAAGTTTGAGGAAAAGGGCAAAGTAAAAGTCCCATTTTTATTTAAATGTGTTATATATTCTAGCTCAAACTGAAATTGAATGAATTACTATTTAGTTAATTCAGAAAATGTATGTAATCCAATTATAATCGGATTTCTGCAGTGATCTGATTATTCAAATGGTCCCGGGAACAGCACACGATTTCTTAGATCAGAGTAAGGTTTAGAAATCTGATAAAGAGAGGCTGGATTTTAGCTCAGTAATCAGATTTCTCAGTGCATGTAAACTCTTACTCTGATTTCTTTCAGATTTCTCAGTCTGAGCATGTGCAAAAACAGACGGTGGTACCGGAAATAAGTGAGCAGCGTCACTGCGAGACGCAGCAAAACACTTCTGGAGCGATGCTGAAACTGAACACGTGCTTGACGAAGTGAAGGATTTAAATATTCTTCATCTTCTAGATGATGTATGTTCATATTTTCATTTAAAGTGGCTCAATGTTTTTAAAAAAAGTCGCAGCATGTTTGAGTTTTACTTTGTGTTTGCGTCGCGTCTTCTTCTGTGAGTTTATTGGCTGGTTGTAAAGCAGAAATCTGATTACTGTCTGACTCATGTAGACCCAGAGTCTCCCCATTATCTGATTACTCAAGTGCACGTAAACACGTTGATCGGGTTAGTGACAAAATCAGATTTTCTGCAGTTATCGGACTATTAAGTGCATGTAAACGCACTCACTGTCACGGCAAAACCTCGTATCCCCAAAGTGGCAACACATGAAACTAACAATGGATCACATAAAACTATTTTCTTTGATTTTTTTGGATTTGCTGTTGTATGTAAACATTGCTCAAGTTACGTACAACTAACCGTCCATACAAATATCATATGAAAGCAGCTTGTTTTGCATTCACTGTTTCTGTGATGTTGTGAAAATAAACATTCTTACATACATACACCTATTTAGCCTACGGCAGTTTAGCTCCACCCATTCATGTTGAAGTTATAAGGAGTGTTTCAGCCCAAACTGCTTTCTGAATGAGGCCAGCCTATCAGAACGGAGCTCATTTACATACATCAGTCTTTAAGGGACAGTAACAAAAACTCTTAGGGGTAAAAAGAGGTTGGAAACAATATAAATAAACATGCTGAAACATGGAAATACAAGGTTTTGTTACAGCAGCGTTATAATGATCAATAGTTATTCATATTGGATGATATTCAAATTGCCAAATTTAGCCAGATTTAGTACGAATGCAGCCAGCAAGTCTGCAAATGTCAAATAAAAGTAACCAGAGCTCGTTTCTGGGGAAAATGCTCACGTGTGACAACAGTGCGCGTGATGGGGCTGCCCTGCTTGCGGCCGCTGACGATGGGCTGGACGGAGTAGGTGTACTCCACTCCAGGGGTGAGTCCGGAGATATAGATGCTTCCGGAGTCGGAGGTCACGTCTCTGGGCGCTTCGCCACCCTGACTGGGCCTGACAGACAACTGAGAGAAACACAAACATGTCAAGGAATGACATCCGGACTGGCGTAGGCGGGTGAGTGAACCAGCATTCACAGGAGAGGCGAGGTGTTTACTTTGTAGCTAAATCGTGGAACAGGAGTCCAGGAGATGACGATGGAGGTGTCGGTGACGTCTGTGGAGAAGCGGGGAGCGCTGCCCATTGGCAGAGCTGAGGGAGGAGAAGAGACAGAAGAGGTTGAGCTACTTAACTCCTTCATAAAGCAAAGTGTAAATCAGCAAATTCAAGCCTTTAAGTCTTACAGACATCAACTTAAAACTTGCTAATATAGATAATTATTATAATTAGCATTATGCTAATTATAGGACTATGAGGCAACGTTTACCGGCCATTTTTAAATGCAAAGCGTCAAAATTGCTGGTGCTCATTGCTGAATGCCACCAGTAGCCTATATACACACACTAAGAAATGATGGTTATTTAAGGGATCTTTTGTAAAGAAAATGGTTCTATATAGAACCACAAACACCCAAAGAACCCTTTGCATGATTAAATGGTTCTTTGCATCGTGAAAGGGCTCTTCAGATTGATGGAGAATGTGCTGCAGATGGTTCTATATAAAACCTTTCGGAAAAGGGCACCAAATAGGGTTCTCTTCTATTATTACAAGCCTGATATCATCACAGTAGAAGAACCCTTTTTGGTGCTATATAGAACCATCTACAACACATTCTCCATTGATCTGAAGAACCCAATGCATAATCATGCAAAGGGTTCTTTGAGTGTCCATGGTTCTATATAGAACCATTTTCTCTACTAAAAAACCCTTGAAGAACCATCATTTTTAAGAGGGTAGGTGTACAATTGCTGTAACCATCTGTAGACCATCTGTAAACAACTGATTACTCCCTATCCCATGCATCACTGGTCAGTTTGTGACCACAAGGCTTCTCCACTACCCAAAAATATCCAGCCTAGAGCAGCTCTATGGTCAGAAACTGACCACACAAGCTGTGCATCAACAGATACAACAGCTATAGTTTTTAACTGAACACCAACAAGGTGGAGCTCTAAGGGATGAAGTTAGCATTTCTGGTTGACCACCGCTAGCCTTCGGTTATCATCCTTTAGCACTGCTAGCACTAGCGAGCTGTAACTCACAGGTGGTGAAGGTGCCCCTGACGCCCTCGCTGAGGGTGCTGTCCTGCTCTGAGTGCAGGACGACGATGTAGTCCTTGTCCGGCTGCAGGCTGTGGACCGTGTACTGAGACTCGTGGGGTGGAATCCTCAGATGTTTGTGGGCGGAGCCCTCGGTGGTGATGAAGAGGCTGTACCCCGTGACCCGAGCTCGGGGAGCGGACCAGATGACCAGAGCGCTGTCCTCCGTGATGTCAGTGAAGCGCAGGTCAGTCGGAGCGTCGGGTTCTGAGGAGGCACGGAGGTTAAGGGTGAGATGAGAGCGCGATGTCACTTATTCCATATTGCACGTAACTTCATTTGCATGTTGTGGTCATTATGAGAAAACAGTGTAACCCCAGCTGCCCTTGATATTGATCAGCATTTATGTTGAATGGACCAACAGAAAGAAATAAATCTGTCTACATAATTTTTGAGGGAAAGTTATATTCTATATTCTAAGGCTACCTACATATGGACCTGTATACAGGCTTTTTGGGTTGACCATTCAACCAATGCTACATCGCAGCTATGATGCAGCCTGGACTGTCCGCTTAAGTGACCCTGTATTGCAGCTCTGAGGCTGCCTGGACTGGTCACCTGTTCGACACAACATCGCAGGTACATGGGACTTCCCTCAGCCAGCTGTGAGACCTCTTTGTATGCATGTGTGTTGTTTCATTTATTGTCGATTATTTATTTTGTTACATAACAAAATGTATGGGGGGGCATTGCTGGAGCCTATCCCAGTGCTTAGTGGTTGGAAGGCAGGAAACACCCTGGACAGGCCACCAGTCCATCACCGGGGCAGACACAGACACATACATTCACACATACATTCACACCTAGGGGCAATTTAGCATGTCCAATCGGCCTGACCGCATGTCTTTGGACTGTGGGTGGAAACCAGAGTACGTGCAAACTCAACACAGAAAGGACCCTGGTTGCCCGTCCGGGGAATCGAACCCAGTTATTAATAAAAGTGATGAAGATGCTTTACTGGGCGAGTAAAAACAGGAATGAACAATACATAAACAGCGGTCAATAATGCTTTGAATGGCTTGTAATATCTGGTAAATATTTCAAGCCATTCATGCTATCAGTATTAGCCGCGGAGCCTCTCAGCTTGTAGCGAGGACCGGACCCGAAAGCACAAGCGCACAGTAAGCTGGCTAGTCTTCAGGCTAAGCTAATGGCTAACGGCTAACCCAAAGAGACTGACAAAACGAACACCTTAAGAGGAATTTCAGCTGCTATATGAATCGCCCACTACTACACGTATATGTGTTTGCATTGATCTGCACGTGCGTCCACTCACTGGTCCTCTGGTCTCCCACCAGCGGCTGGCTCTCCACTCCTCCGTGGACGGCGTAGATGTGGAAGCGGTAGAGGGTGCCGGGCTGCAGTCGCGTGATCTCGGCGAAGGCGTTGTGCGTGATGGGAAGCTGCAGCGCTCTCTGGGGTCGGTCATCAGGGGTCACGGGTTCAAAGGTCACCCTGTAGCCCGAGACCTCGCTCGGGGGGCCAGTCCAGGTGATGGTGATCTTCGTGTCGGTCACTTCGTAGAACTGCAGCTCGGTCGGGGCAGGGATCTCCTCTGCGGACGAGGAAGGCTTAGGTCAGTTACACAGCCGTGCGTGGTCCTGTGCAAAAGTCTTGGCACCCCGGTCAGATTACATCACGTTTCGCTGATTTTCTGTAAATAAGCTCTACTAGAGGACGCGCTACCGCAAACTTCACATTTTATAAGCCACTTTTTTCAAAAAATACCATATTTATATTTTGAAAATGTGTTTTCACTTATTTTTCCCTTAGAAAACCAACAAAGCATGTTATTTGGTTCAATCTTTAACATTTTTGCCATGTTTCTGTCATTGCTGACGTCAAAACAAGCAACCAAACTGGAATTTATTCATACAGAATGTAAATGTAATTCATAACATAATTACATAATGAGATGTAAACAATATCATAAGAACAAAATGACAATGTGTAAAAAAAAAAAGAAGAATTCTGTAGAATTCTTTACAAATACTTTACAAACTTGAAACTTTTCACCTATTAAACCTTATATTAATTTGTCAATTATTATTATTTGACATATAGCCAAGGCAAACTATGCACACTAACCTGAAGTTTTTTTTTAATAATTAATTTATGTTAAAAAATATAAAGCACATAAAAATATTATGACCAAAAGGTGCTATGGCTTAGTTTCCTGCACTTTCGATGAGAACCAGATTGATTTTTGTTTGGAAAGCTTAGCTGAGGAGGGATATAAATGCAGCAGGTAGGTGGTCCTGATGAAGGCAGTTCAATGATTCACAAAAGTAATAAATTGTAATAATTTCAGAACAGTGCACAACAGTCTAATGATTTCATATTAAGGCTTCTGGGTTTTAATATATTGTAAGGTATTGCGCAATATACATCAGCAATATCACAGTATGGTGTGCAGAAAGGGAGAGAGAGAGAAAAGAGGAGAGAAAGACATGAATGTGAGGTGAGAGGAGCCAGCTGGACAGATTTTAAGGAAAAGAGCAGTGTGTCCGTATAAGGCAGCGCTGGACAAAGATGCCCTCTAAATCACACGGCTGCCTGTCTGAGGCAGAGAACTGGCTCTCGCCTCCACATGT
Organism: Piaractus mesopotamicus; assembly: GCA_023558415.1. Taxonomy (NCBI): domain Eukaryota; kingdom Metazoa; phylum Chordata; class Actinopteri; order Characiformes; family Serrasalmidae; genus Piaractus; species Piaractus mesopotamicus. The sequence goes on along the minus strand of JAILXH010065439.1, from coordinate 4,881 downwards.
GACAGAGAAACAGAGCTCAGCCGCCAAAACTGCTCTGAGAAAAACAGACCAACAGCTAAACTCAGTGGGCTGCCTTAAAATGCAATGTGACATTAAAAGGAATTGATCAGTACTGACACTGTACTTTACACACAGCTCAGCTCAGTCATTTTTTTATGGTGATTTTATTTCTTATTTTATCTACAATAATAATTTACACAGTGTAGATTTGAATACTACACAAAGTTTTTAAAGGTATGTATTATTAAAACATTATTTCAAACATTTTAAGAAGTTGATAAATAATATATTGTCATTTTCTATAATTTTTAACAGTAGTTTCTGCACATCTGCCTCGAGTTTTTGTCTTTTGAAATACGAGGCAATCGTGAAATAAAATTTTGAAATAACATTCGGGATATTCAATTTATTACAACTTCATTCTAGATTTGGATAAACATTCTAGATAATTCTGATATTAATTTTATTATAACTTCATGCTAGATGTAAATTTTATTCAAAGAAAAATTATTCTGGATTGTTGTGGATATTCATTTCTTTTATAACTCGATTATTAATGTTTATTCATTTATTCTAAAAAAGAATTTCGGGATAAATCTTACTTTAGTATAACGTCATTCAATTAAATGTAATTAAAAATACATTCTGGATAATTCTGGATATTAACTTTAGCATAACTTCAATCTACATATTAATTTTATTCTACAAAATTATTTCTGAAAAATTCTGGTTATTAATGTTATTATAACTTCATTCTAGATCTAAATCTTATTTTTAAATTCTCAGTATTAATTTATTATCATAACTTAATTCTAGACGCAAATTTAACTGTACAAAAATGAAATCTGCATGTCAATGTTATTAGAATTTTATTTTTGATTTTAATTTAATTTCAAAATCAAAAAATACTGGATCATTTTGTCTATTCATTTTATTATAGCTTGATTTATAATTTTACTTTTATTCTAAAAAATTTGATAAATCTGGATAAATATTAGTTTAAGTACAACTTCATTCTAGAATTTTATTTCTTGAAAAAAAAAACCTGGATAATTCTGGATATTAGCTTCATTATAACTTCATTATAACTTCATTATAACTTCCTAACTTCATTTTTAAAAATCTGGAAAATTAATTAATTTTATTTTTATTATAACTTCATTCTGAATCTTACTTTGATTGTAAAAAATAAATTCTGGGCAATTTCAAATTTTAATTTATTAAACTTAATTCTGTATATAATTTAATAGTACAAAAATGAAGTCTAGAAACTAACCTTATTAGAATTTATTTCATGATTTTCTACAGCTTTTTCAGTCACGGCAGAATCATCCACAGCTCTATTCGTCCTTCTGGACACGTCTAAGACTTCCTTGAAAGCCGTGTTGAAGTAATTAAGCCACTGTGCAGAACCTGTTATGTAAATGTGCACAGTGTGTCTGCTAATGATGTTTTGGTGATCTATTAAAACTGTACTTCAGGAAAACATCATCCAAATCCTAAATCTTGGTTGGTTCTCAGTTGAATATCACTTATTTCTGAATGTGCCTGCTGACTAACAGCGATTTGCCCTTTATTCAGACGGCTGATATCTTACCAGGCTGTGGTTCTCCAGCAGTGCTGACCTGCAGGACCACCGGCACGCTCTCCATGCTGTCCTCCACAGCGTAGATGGTGACGTTGTACTGCGATCCGGGCCGGAGGTCGGCCAGGGTCACGGAGGTCACCGTATCGGGCAGAATGAGCTCAGTGCTGCTGCCCTCCATGGACGGGGCGTAGACCACACGGTAACCTACACACAAACACAGACACATTCACCACAGGCTCACTGTTCACTGTTCACTCTCACTGGCACTAAATATCCTACAGCCCCATTTCCAAAAAAGTTGGGACGCTGTGCAAAATGTGAATATAAACAGAATGCAAGGATGTGTCAATCATTTAAACCCTATATTTCATTGAAAATAGTTCAAATTTCATTGTTCTTTGAAAAATATGTGCCCAGTTTGAATTTGATGCCAACAACACGTTCCAGTTGGGACAGGGGTACGTTTACCACTGTGCTGCATCACCTCTTCTTTTAATAACACTCTCTAATACTGAGGTATAAAAACTGAAGGGACTCTTCTCCACTTACCCTCAGTTCATTTTAAATGAGCTCAGGCCCAGAGAAGGCGGCAGCGCTTCTGGATCCCGTATATATATGATTTTGTCTTTGCGTTTTAGAGTTTTAACTTGCATTTGTGGATGCAGTGATGAACTGTTTGCGCAGACAATTTTCAGAAGTGTCCGAGCCCATGCAGTGATTTCCACTACAGAATCATGTCTGTTTTTAATGCAGTGCTGCCTGATGGCCCAAAGATCACGACCAGCCAAGACTGGCGTTCGGCTTTGTCCCTTGCATACAGTTTTCTCCAGATTCTCTGAATCTTTTAATGATATTATGTACTGTAGATGATGAAAAGCAAAAGGTCTTTGCTATTTTATGTTTATGTTTGATCATGTAGTCTTTCACAGAGTGGTGAATCCATCCCCATCTTTACTCCTGAAAGACGCTCTTTTTATACCCAATCATGTTACTGACCTGTTGCCAATTAACCACCAGGTGTTTTTTTAGCATTACACAACTTTACCAGCCTTTTGTTTCCCCGTCCCAACTTTTTTGGAACGTGTTGTTGGCGTCAAATTTAACATGGGTACACACTTTTCAAACAACAATAAAATTTCTCAGTTTCAACATTTGATATGTTTTGTACTATTTACAGTTAAATATAGGGTTTAAATTATTTACACATCATTACAGTCTGTTTTATTTATATTTTGCACAGCGTCCCAACTTTTTTGGCAATGGGGTTGTAATACAAACAAAAGAAGTAAGTTCTGTTCCTACCGGTAATCGGAGCCTGTGGTCTGTTCCATGAGATCACAATGGACGTCTCGTCAACGCCCGTCACCCTGTGGTCAGTAGGAGCATCAGGAGCTGTGAACAGAAAGAGGATTCAGCACGACTGACACAGAATCAGCTCTAATCTGGTGACCAGGAGAGAAGTCAACACAGTGCTGACTCTTCAGACCTGAGAAGGTGCTCATACAGGATTACTGTAAGGGCCATATTAAAAAATCTCAACAAATCCGTGGGTCAGCTGTGTTTCTATTTCTTGACCCGAACTGGCCATTGGTTTCTTAAAATATGCCGAAACTGCAAAACCAAAAATAGGCACTGAATACTAGACCTATTCAAAAATAATTTGATATAAAAACAAATTGTTTTCTAAAAAACAATAGACTTTATATAAAACAATAGGCTACATTACTACAGATAACCGTTAAACCTCTTTAAATGCCCCCAGTGTACGGTATATGTACACCTGGCATCTTTTCGTTTTATGTTGCTGTCCCATAGACGCACATTACGTTGCAGTGCACGCTGGGGATTGTAGTGCAGCTCATGGTGAACTGGGCTGATATTAACAGATAATTTAAATTATTTCATGGGCCGAATAGGACTGTGTCACGGGCCTAACTAACACTTCGCCCTACCCCTTCATCTCAACAAACATCAGGACACCCTACCCCTAGACGTGAACATGCAACACGGAGGAGTAGGGCTAAGTGGTAGGGGCGAGGGGTGAAATGGGATTGGGCCCCTGTAGTTACTGACTAATAAGCCTTTGTATGTAATAAGCCTGAGATATCGAGGGGTTAAAGTACTATAGTGTAGACACCTCTATTGAGTGTATATGCTGGTATAATGACAACAAACTTTAAGTGAACTGAATTGGAAACAGTGCCCCCTAGTGGAGGAAGCCCTGTATAAGTATCTGTATAAGTGTCAGTTAGCGTTATACCAGTGATACAATGCTAACTGGTGGCTGCTAGCTTCCTCTCAGCACTAGCCATGATAGCATTTTTACTGGCCCCGTAAACGCCAATAAATGAACTGATACTCACCGGTGGTCTGCGTGGTGGTCAGGATGATGTTGTCCTCTTTCCCTGGCTGAATCTCATAGACTTGAACATTGTATCTGCGTCCAGGCAGGAGGTTGTCGATGTTGACCGACGTGGCCGTGCGTGGGAGTTCTGAATGACACAATATCCTGTTATTAACATGTATTGGCATGTAACACGGTACGAGTTTAAAAGGCTGACACTATGCGCAGGCGCGGCTCACCGATCACTTTGGGTGTGGCTCCCTCCTCAGAGAGCTCGTACTCCACTCTGAAACCGGAAATGGTGTCGGAGGCGGACACCCAGGAGATGACGAAGCTGCTGGAGGTGATTTCAGTGACCGACTCTGAGGTGTCCACCACGCGGGGAGGCTGAGAGGTCTCACCTTCAGTGGGAATCACTAGAGGAGGCGGAGGAGTGAAGGAAGAAGTGCTTCATTCCATTCATTAATCGCAGATATTTAGATTTAGAGGACTGAGGACAGAAAACGCTGCTAGAAGAAGCCCTAGAAGAGAAAAGAACAGAAAAGAGGGGAAAAAGAATGCAACAGCAGAGGGGAGAAATGAAGAGAAGAGAAAGAAAAGAGGAAAGAAAAAGGAGAAAAGAAGAAAAGACGCCAGTAAAAGATGAGAAGAGAAGAAATAGAGGAAAAAAATTGAGAGAAATTAGAGATGAAAAGATGAGAAGAGGACAGAAGACGAGTATGGGGAAGAGAAAAGAAAAAGATAAGTGAAGAAAGAAGAACATATAGGAGAAGACGAGAAGACAAGAGAAGAGAAGGAAAGTGAAGACGAGAGGGGAAGAAAATAGGAGAAAAGAGGAAGAGAACTGAACACAGACGAGAAAAGAAGAAAACAAAAGACTGGAAGAGAAGAGATCAAAAGAGAAAACACATAAAGAGAAGAGAAAAGAAGAGAAGAGAAGAGAAGAGAA
>JAILXH010065422.1:0-15058 GCA_023558415.1 Piaractus mesopotamicus | reverse complement strand
TGCGCAGACTGAGAAATCCGAAAGAAATCAGAGTAAGAGTTTACATGCACTGAGAAATCTGATTACTGAGTTAAAATTCAGCCTCTTTATTGGATTTCTTGATCGAATTGCTAGATCGGAGTATGGTGTTTGAATACATGACTATTTGAATAATCGAATAACTGCAGAAATCTGATTATGATCGGATTATTGAGTGCATGTATATGCGCTTAGTGTATCAGTTCCTGACTTTAGCACTGGTGCTGCTATATTATATGTTATAATGGAACTGGAAGGTTTAGTTTAGTTAAAATTGGGCAGATATTTATCTTGAAGTTTTTCTCCAGTTGTAGATATTTTGCTTTAAGTTCATCAGGAGTCTGATTGATTAAATTGCTCATTGGTAATGTTCATACCGACATATGTAAAACTTTTTACTAGTTAAAATATCTTTACTAGTGCCAGACTGCTAACTTTATTCAGTTTAGAGGGTCAGTGGTGCAAATGGTGCTGGTGCTTCATTTGTAGACATTAAGTGGCCTCTTTTAAATACAGTCTTATGCAAATGTTTGGACACCCCGGTCAGATGTTTTATGGTCTCAGAAATGCCATATATTAGATTGTGTCCTGTAGAGGATGTGCTAACACATTTTTAAAAATTAATGACATGTTTTTTCACCGGAGTGTTGAAACTTTACCTGGTTTTTACCTGTTTCATGACCTGTTTTTTCCCCTTTCTCCTCTCCCTTCCTCCTCCATGGTCTCTAGGCGGTGCAGCCCGTGAAACAACTCCAGAAGTTTTTCTCTAAAGAGCTGATAAAGGTTTTTGGACAGATCCTGCATCCCTCACTACTGAATGACCCTTTTACTGGAAGCCCAGAGGAAGGAGCAGATAGTAAGACAGACGCATAGAAGGCAAAGATAAAACCAAGTGGATTCTTGTGGAGAGAAAAGATCAAGAACATTCACATTTAGTTAAATGTCATGTTGCACGTTATTGTGACCACAGATAATTTTTTCCCTGATTAATTTATAATTCACGTAAAGTGGGAGAAGTGTGCTTTGTGTTGTGCTTTTCCACTCTAAGAAGCAAGCTTTGTTCACAAACAACTGGTGCAGGTAATTCTGTTGTTTTGAATGCCTGATAAGTGATGTTTTACTAAAAGTCGCAGTGTTTCAATAAAGTCGCAGTGTTACTGTATATCACAGACCACTGTATTTTGGCTTCTTCTTACATATATCCTTTTTTACATTTGCTACTGTTGTACCGTCTCCAACATTGCATATAAAACCTCAGAAGACGTAGGTGAGCTGATGGTTTTACATAGTAAATAAAATGGCTGTATAGGCATGGCGACCCCTGATTTCCATCACCACCGCTGTAAAGAAATCTGAGGCTCTACAATCGACCGTTGCACACCAAACCACTCTGAATGACTCTGCTTACATCTCATCCACTGAAATAAGCAGATATCTTGCAAAATCAGTGGAGCTTCCATCAAAGAGTGTAAAAAAGCAACCACTGGAGGGCGCAGTCTTCCAAGCATCTCCACACAATGCAGCGTTGAGGAGGTCTGATGTGGTCAACTAGTTCAGCCATGCCTCCAGAGCTGCATTGCTAATGAGCTGAGCTGTTAACGAGTTGCTAAAGGCTACATCTCATTAGTGTTCATTTCCAATTCATTCACAAACACGCTGCCTGTTGCAGGTATGCATAAGTAAGCATGATTTACAATAATGAGTGCTTCTTTGAATGCTTACACAGACTTCTTATGAAAGGAGTGTGTAAAAGTGCCTTGTAGTTCACTGTGTGCATCTGTGCTCACTGTGGTTGATGTTTCTGTCGTGCTGTGTCTCTGCATGGCACTTCATTCCAACCTGTCTGGATGTTTTATTTATTATCAGTTTCTCATCAGATCCAGTAGTTTGAATAGTTTGTCATTGGTGTGGTTTGTGATTATAACATCAATGTCTATTATGGACAGTTTTCTCTGATGGCAGGGGCTCCACTATAGGAACACCACTTTAGAGGAAAACTGATTCATTGCATTCATTTGGGTAGCCCACTGTGGATGCTTTGTAGATGCTCATCTCATCTGTAACTTACATTTAACTAAATACTCACCAAATATGTCCTAATCCTAACGCTGCTGAGAGTTTTTAACAGGTATTTTGGTAATAATTTGAACGTGTACCAATAATCTAGAGGGGACTGATTTTTGAAGCTTAACCCTTAAAGTCTGTTTTTCAGTAGTATTACTGATACATTTTGGCTCATACGCACTTAACAAGGATGGTTCTTTAAGGGTTCTTTAGTAAAGCCAATGGCTCTATATAGACCCATGAGTTATATATAGAACTATTTTCATGTTTAAATGGTTCTTTGCATGGTAAAAAAAAAAAAAAGGTTCTTCCGATTGATGGGAGAATGTGTCATTTATAGTTCTGTATTGATACATTTTGAAAAAGGTTCTACATAGCACCATAAAGGGTTCTTTTACTGTCACAATCTTAACATTGTAACAATAACAGAACTCTTTTTTTGGTGCTGTATAGAACCACACACATTCTCCATCAACCTGAAGAACCATTTTGCCATGCAAAGAGCCATTTAAGCATGAAATGAATCTATGTAGAACTCATGGTTCTACATAGAACCATTGCCTTTACTAAAGAACCCATGAAGAACCATCTTTTTAAAGTTTGTGACAAAGTATCTTATTTTTCTGCTTCTAGCTGACCATTTTGAGGACAAAATGTTGAGAGATTTACATTTTACACTTAAACTTTTATGTTTAAACTTTATATTTCTTAAATACATTTATCAAATGATTACTTTCTAAATCGTTACTTTAGCTGTAACACTACACTGAACACTAACACTGTCTAAATGGGTGGAAATCGAGCTAAATGTTTATTAAATTAGCTTTTTACATGTGGCACCACATACATGTATTAAGTAAGCCTTCATTCATTGCCTAATTAAAATGAGGAAAAACATGAAAATATGAGCTACGTTGTATTTCACAAAGATTTTCCTACTTAGCCTGTAGCTTAGGGGCATTTCTAATGGGCTGTCCTCACTTTGGCCTCAAGCTGTCTTGCTAAGCCAAGAAGTGCTGTGAAATGTGTGAAATGTTGTGTCAAATGTCCCCCAGGTTCTTCGGGAGCAGTGAGATCATGAGTGAAGCGGGACAGTAGGTGCTCCTCCTCCTCATTGGTCAGAGTGAGTAAAACCCCACCCCCTCCCTCTATAAAAGCCTCTGTTGCTCTGAGTGTGCAGTCAGTGGGAGATTTCATCTCGGACAGAAGCAGACTCTCCACAAATGGTCGTTCAAGTGACTCCACGCATTCGCCACGGCAACAAGGCAATGGAGGGACGAGAGCAGAAAGTGGAGGCCAATATTTTACTACTCGGAGCTGAAAACGTGGGGAAATCTGGTAAGTTTTTTTTATTTTTTAATTGGGATGTGTACTACATCATCATATTTCAGTCTAGTTAGTCTTTGGGAACCTTCCATATTTTCTCACCTACCTGAGCCAGTAAACAAGGCCAAATAAGCTTGGTTACCTGGCTCAGGTGAGAGGTGAGTAGGAACTGGAACATAAACATTTAGGACTGTTTTTCTAAGCTTTATGTTTTTTAAAACTTGTAGCTCACTGAACTGCTTTTTCTTGTCTTTAGCACTCACAGTGCGATTTCTGACTAGAAGATTCATCGGAGAATATGGCGATATAGGTGAGTGGAGCACACCGCTCCCTGCTTTTCTCACACTATTTCTAATTCTTTTGGAAATTGTGAGAAGGTTTATTGCGTCTGTTTGCTAAGCGGTTTGTTTTTACTTCAACAGAATCCATCTACAGCCACTCTGATAAGATTGACGGCCGTGAAATTTGCTTCAACATCTGGGACTCGCTTTGCCCACAGGTAGATAAGAGGCCAGTCGGCATCCACTTGTACACGTGATTTAGACCTTCTGTTGACGTAACTTTTCTGCTTATGAAGACAAGTCCAGGCTTATTGTTCAGTTATTCATTTTAAGAATACACTTTTTAAGAATTATTATTTTTATGAACTCTGATCTTCTATGCATTATTCAGTATCTGCTATGAATTATTCAGTGACTCACTCTTAACAATAAAAGTGCCAATAGGGTTCTCTGCATAACACGTTTGGTTCCTTAAAAACCTTTCAATGGATGGTTCTTTAGAGAGCCATTTTTAAAGATGATTTGAGATGCCCGAGTGTCCAAAGCCGTTTTAAAGTTTAAAGAACCTCCTCCTCATGTAGCATAATGATAAGGGTTCTAAGAAGAACCTGCAAATTGGTAACATTTACACTATGGGAATGGTTCACTTATTCTTTAAAAGGTTCTTCACACTACAAGATCTCTTCAGACTTTGGTTCTGTGGGGCACCAGAAGTGGTTCTTCTGCAGCATCGCTCAAAGAACGCTTTGTGGTGCCTTTTATAAAAAACTGTACTATGAAATTTAAAGACAACCACCTTAGTTATGTTAAGTTAACCCATTACATTCCTTTGCATGTTCACATGCTAAGGCTTACTCCTCTGTAACTACATGGACAACAATGCCAAAAGTTTATTATTAAGTCAATCAGACGTCTAGACCCTGTGACTGTTAAAAGATTAAAGAAATACATTTGTGAAAAATCTAATTTACAGTTTTATCCAAGTGTATTTGGTCAGCTAAGACACGTTTGGTGTCCAAAGCTTGGTTCTTCAGTTTTAGCACTGGTGCTACATGGCTAATATAGCTAACAAGTAAATGGAGCTTATACCCCACCAATCAGCATGCAAAGCTAAAGGAACTTCAGACCCTAAACATGTCTTGGCTGATCCTCTACATTCAGGCTAAGCAAATGTCATTTTTCAAACTACTCTCTTAAAACCAGAGCTCATTATTGACGGTCTTGTCTCAACCTCCTGTATTGCAGAACAACGAAGATGCTGGACAGATTAGTGAACGACAGCTGGAGTGGACGGATGGCTTCATCCTGGTCTACAGCATCTGTGACCGTGCGAGTTTTAACGTGGTTCGGAGGCAGGTCCAGCGCATCCGGCAGGCCAAGTCAAAGCTCTCAGCTCCGGTCATCATCGTGGGAAACAAGAGGGACCTGCAGCACCGGCGGGCCGTGTCCAGCGAAGAAGGGCGCTTACTCGCCCTCTCTGCAGACTGCGGCTTCTTCGAAATCTCTGCTGCAGAGACATACCACGGCGTGTTGGTGGTGTTTCACGAACTGCTCGACCTTATTCGGGAGGCGAGGACGCCTAAGAAAGGAGCTGCCGGGTTCAGAGGCATCGTGAGGAGCATGTCCGCCGTGTTTGGGAGGAAACGGACTGAATAGACTGAGACTTCTCTTAAGAGAAGAGTGATCAGACACCACACTCTTAAAAATAAAGGTGCCAGAAAGGTTCTTTGGAGTGATTCCATTTGGGAAAACCACTTTTGGTTCCCTATAGAACCTTTCAGTGTGAGCATGAAGAACCTTTTTATAGTTTAAGGACACTCCAGATAATAGAACTGTACATCCAAGACCAAGAACCACTCGGGAACCTTTATTTTTAAGAGTGCACCTTAACAAATCCATATTGGACCAGGATTTTGTATGTGGGGGCATCACTGATTAGCACAAAGTGGACAATCATATTTGAATGTTCTAAGAAGGTTCAAATTTGGAGACGGCTCATAAGGTCAATAATGGTTTTGAATCTGTATGAAGGATGAGTCTTGTATGCTAATGTCTTTGAAGCAAAGCTACACTTTTTCCGAGTCATTAATGCTGGCATCAACAGAGCAAGCACATGTAGAAAAAAAAAGAAATCATGCTGTTTTTGTCTATGCAAAACAAAATGCCTGCCAGCTATGCCTATAAACAAGCAGAGTCAAATATGTATTGCCTTATACAGTCATTTCAGCTTCATTGTTGGAAGCTCGAATCTGGCATTCATTTACATGGACCTTGAACCAATAACATACTGGTGATCCATGACTGCTTTGAATGTTTTAATGGACGTTCAGATCTCTCTAAACTATGTTTAAAGGGAAGGTCTGGTATAAATGTTTGTCAGATGCCTTGTTGTACATATTGTTAATAGTATAGAGAGGGTTGTGAATGATTTTTATAATAAAATGTGAAATGAGTTTTGACCTGAGAGTCTTTCTTTCCATGTAACTGCATGTATTCCTATTTCTTAGAGTTTGTACACTTATTTTACTGTATTATTCCACAGCAAGGCTGGATACCACTTTGCTGTCTTTTTTTTTTTCTTCAGTTTCTTCCAATTTGCTTACCGTTAATTTCATAATGCACTACAGCATCTGGTTTTAGGGTATAAAGGATAGCATTGTCACGTCTCAAAGTCCAGCAGGTCCTGCTGTTTCTTGATGCAGCAAAACTACACCACCACAAGTGTGTGGACATGTGTTTTGACCCACATGCCATACAAAAATAAATTAATGTGCCATATGAATGCATAAGATCTCAAAAATGTATATAGTCATCTCCGTAAAATCAAATTAAACTAACCACACATGCAATGAGTGACATTTTGGGCCTAAACAAATGGATATTTTTTAATTTCACACTGTTTGGGAAGCAAAAAAAGTTTTTTTAGTAACTGGTGAGAAAAGCACCATTGAGCTGATTTCTGTAATGCTTAACAAGATTGGAGGAGCCTTGGACCTCTCCTCCATACAGAGCCTTTCCTGTTCCTTCATATTCTTCCTTTAGCAGCTATAGCCAGTCAGCAGCCTGTCCATGTTGTCCCTCACACACACATACAGACACACACACACTAACAGCAGGACATGTAGAAGGAGAACAGAGTGAAGGACACAGCACCTCTACACTTTTACTCCCCGCGGGTTCAGCCCAACACCACATGTGTAATATAAATGTGTGGGGGGTGAACAGTGTGAAGACACTGAAAATGGGCTATTTTATATGTTCACAGAAAATGAGCAAAGACCAAGAGATCTGGGGTTGAAATAATAAATCGCATCGTTTTTTCTTTTGGTGAACAGTGAAAATGGCTCCCACAGACCCCAACACCACACGAGGGTTAATTTTGTGTTCCCACAACTACTTCTGTGTGGATTTTGATGTGTTTTTGGGGTCATTATTTGCTGAAAGGTCCGCCCATGGCCACATTTCAGATTTTGGGCTTAAATCTGCTGGTATTTGGTGAATTTATCGTGCCACTGAGTTTAACAAGTGGACCACTAGCAGCAATACTGCCCCAAAACATCAATGATCCACCACCATTTTTACAGGTGCTTTTTTACTGTATACAGTCTCTTTTTTCGCCAGACATGATGATGCCGTTCTTGACCAAAAAGTTCAGTTTTTGCCTCATCTGAACACATCACACGATTCCAGTTCCAATGATGTTTTGCAAAGTTCAGGTGCTGCATTTTGTGGCACGCTCTTAGGAGAGGCTTTGCTAGTGGGTCTATTTAAAAATGCCTCTGGTTCATGAAGGTGGAGTCTGACAGTGGGTTTTGAAATTTGAAAACCCCAAGATTTAACTAACCTGTGCAGTTTTGAATCTGTAGTCTTTGGGTTCTTCTTTGCCTCCTCCTCACTGAACGTGGGAGCAATATGCTCATGTGTCCTGTTTTTGGCAAATTTGCAACTGTTCCATGTTTTTCGAGCTTTTTTATTATCACCCTGATTGTGTTTAATGGTAATTTTAACCGACTACTACTTTTTTATAGTTCTTTCTTGCTCTGTTCAGGTGCACAAACTTCTGTCTCATTTGAGTCAACAACTTTTTTGGTTTTAATCATGTTGATGGATGATAAAGGGATTTGAATGTGTGTAACCTCATATTTATACTGCAGGGAAACAGGAAATGGTTATGGACGACAGTGGAGTTCCTGCAGACTAGGAGCAATTAAAGACTTTTTCCTCAAAGATACTAATTTCTTTGGTTTTTCTTTGTTTTTGTTTAAATTATTTTTCCAATAAGTTTCATTATTCGTAAAAAAAAAACAACAATCTTCTAGGAATCATTTCTCTTAGATAAACGCTACACAATTTCTCCAAACATTTTTGAGAGACATTTGAATCATTATATTTGTTGCTTAATTTACATGATTGTTTTTGCCCTGTTCTTCGAGGGGTGTCAATACTTCTGGAGTTGACTGTAGCTAGGTAGCTTGCTAGACTTGCTGTAGCCAGTTATTTTATAGGTTATGTCAGGCATGTCATAAATAAAAGCATTAGGCAAGAAATAAAAAATGTCTTTAAATGAATTGTTCATATGGCACCAGCATGATACACTTTTAAAATGAAACATGTTAACATGTTTAAAATGACCTGCTGGTCACAGCATACACTAAAAACCGTCACTTTGTTAAATTCTATAAAAGCAGACTTATTCTGGTACTGACCACACAGTGAACTCCTGGAAATATAGGCAATATAAGAATCAATGCACATAAAAATATTAGAAATAGAAAAAAAAAAACACACAAAAGAAGCTCTTGAGATTGTCAGTGATGCTAGTGTATTGTTATTGGTATGAGCTAAACTTGAATGCATTACAGAAGAATAAAACACTATCTATTCTGACATCTTTCTCAGTTAAGAATATCCTTATACTCTTCTCCTTCATAGAGGCAACTACAACTTCACGTACCTATTTACTAACAGGTGTTATTCTTACTTAAAGACACTCTCAGTGTCAGACTGAATCCATGGAGAGGAATGAAAGTAAAAGCTGAAGTAAAAGATTTAGGGCAACATTTCGCTATTTGTTTCACCCGATTGGCTGGCAGGCACAGTATTTAGAGTATTGAAATGTGAACAGCCAGAAGAACGATGTGCTTTCTCAACCTCCTCACAACCCTTTTGAAAAATCCAACTAAGGCCAGCTTTTGCTAGTAACTGGTTTCAGATGGTTTCATACTCTAAACTGGTCTTTGATGGTCAGTTGACAAACTGGACATACATTATATGGACAAAATTATTGGGACACCTGCATAGCAAATCTACAGGAGCTTTTTTGGCATCTCATTCTAAATCCATAGGCATTAATATGGAGTTGGTCTCCGGTTTGCAGCTATAACAGCTTCCACTCTTCTGGGAAGCTTTCTACTAGATTTTGGAGAGTGTCTGTGGATATTTTCATCCATTCATCCAGAAGAGCATTTGTGAGGTCAGACACTGATGTTGGACGAGAGGGCCTGGCTCACGTTCTAGTTCATCCCAAAGGTGTTGGATGGGGTTGAGGTCAGGACTCTGTGAGGGCCAGTCAAATTCTTCCACACCAAACTCACCCAGCCAGGCCTTTATGGACCTTGCTTTGCGCACTGGGGTTCAGTCATGCTGGAACAGAAAAGGTTCTTCCCCAAACTGTTCCGACAAAGTTGGAAGCATGCAATTGTCCAAAATGTCTCGGTAAGCTGAAGCATTAATATTTCCCTTTACTGGAACTAAGGGTTCTAGGCCAACCCCTGAAAAACAACCCCATAGCATCATCCCTTCTCCGCCAAACTTTTGATTTACAGTTTGATTTCATACACCTGTGGCAATGGGACTGAATGAAACACTTGAATTGAGTGATTAGGAGGTGTATCCCAGTACTTTTGTCCATATAGTGTACCATATGCTGGTTATCTAGCTAAGCTGATCTAAGACCAACTTTTGCTCATAACTTGTTTCAGAGTCTAAGCTGGTCTTTAACGGTGGAGGTGGTTGACAAGATGGACATCCAGCTAGACTAGGCAAAAACAATTCCTGTGCTGGTCAGCCTTCTGGTTTAGCTGTTTGACTAGCATATGCTATGTTTTGAGATTGATTGTTTTGCTGGTCCTGCTGGTAGACCAGCTAAGTCATCAAACTCAAATGAGAACATACACTACGCTGGTCCACCAGCTAATCTGTTCTACCAGCGTAACCAGCTTGAACAGGCCAAGCTGTTTTTTCAGCCTCTGACGGCAGAACACTTTCACTTCCGAGACTGCAATCAAAGTGCCATTCTCAGTGGGACTCGTGGTCAAGTATGCACACCTTTATGGGTGTAATGGACATTGTTGAAAGGCCCTTGACCCTTGCGTACACAGTCCAGCCTCACATGCAGCGCCGCAGCATGTGGAATGTTCTAGAGGAATCTGGCTCAGCATGTCTTTTCATGTATACATAAAGCTCATTGAATAAGTGCCCTTATTGTGATTCATCGAGAGAAAACCAGGCCTCAGAAATAACCTCCCACACAGAGCGAGAGAGTTAGAGAGATAGAGAGAGAAAGAGAGAGAGAGAGAGAGAGAGAGAGAGAGAGAGAGAGCAGAATCCTCTGGGCAATACCCCCCACTGAGTAGGCGTTTGGCGTGGAGGCGGTCGCCACGGCGATGTCCGCGGAAACCCTTGTTGCTATGTGTAGCTAAGCATCCTTCGTCATCCATTGTGACATCACAGGATCCTCCATCCAAAGGCAGCCATAGTGACACATACATACAAACACACGCTGTCCACATTCCTCCTACCTGCACTTCGTCCACTCCACGTGGACTTAATGACTTAACGCACTCTCTGCGGAGGCCAAAATGACAGACGTCACTGCTGGGATCTACAATGAACTGTCATCTTGTTTCATTAACTGCACTGGACTTTTCGCATGTGTGTGTTAATTAAGCGGGAGCTGGCCTGACCCAGCGGTTCAGTAATCACACTAAATCATTGTTCCTGGGACATACCGCAGAAACAACACTCGCCCAGTTTTCCCCTTAAATGAACGGAGTGGAGAAGCTGTTTCCATGGCGAGAGGGAGGCCCTCATTAAGAACAGAAATGTCAGGCTCATTATTTGTCTCCATGGCTCACGGAGCAGAACTGTGATGTCTTCTCTCTTTGAACAGCAAGGCCCCTGATGCACACTCCCTCTCTCTGTTTCTGTATCCCTCTCTTGCTCACCTTTCTTAATTTGGAAAGCTGTGGAGAACCCTGGGATCCTGAGAATGAGGTGACTCATGAATAGAGAGCTTTATGGGAATACTGCGCACCTGCATGGGGATGTGCGTGGTGACTAATTTTGATATACAAAGTTTTAACACCCCCAGCCAAATGATATGTTGTTGTTGATTTGTTGTTGTTGTTTTGAAACGAGTAAATAAATTAATAAGTAAATAAGTTGGTCAGGAGGAAAATGGGTTGGGGGGGGCGGAGGGGAGGAAAAAAAAAACCAAATTATTTACACTCTTAAAGCTGCAGAGTATTCCGGTTTGAATGAGGATGTTGATTTCTCTCCTTTTCTTTGATATTTATTGATTTATTGATTTATTTATTTTATCTTTTCTCCCCAGCCCTCAATAGGTGGCAGAAGCTTGTGTGTATATATACATGTGGGTGTTCTCGGGTGTTTTCTGTTGACATGCCATTGTTCTGTGTCCTGATGAAGGCCTGAGAAGGCCGCAACGCGTCGGCACATTTTTATACTTATTGCCATGTTTCAATAAAGGCTTTTTATACTTTTCTGAGGACGGTGTGCCCGGGATTTCTTTGCTTTGGGATTTATTTTGCACGTGCCTTGTGGATGCGGATGGACACTTTTTTGGTTTTTCACCTCCCCCAGCATGGAACCATTTCTTTTTTGAGTTTTTGAGTTTTTGAGTTTTTTTTTGAAGAGCAGGTTATGTCGAAATAATGGTTTGACAGTTTTCTTTATTGAAGGTTCTATATACAACAATTTAAACATTAATATAGCAGCAACTATTTTCTAAGTAAAGACATAGTGAAGTAACGGCATGATGAGAAGTGAATGAAGCCACGCCCCCTCTGTGTAATCTGAGATCGTCTGTTTTTGTTTTCATACCTGGTCCGGCTACGTGTGCATGTTAGTCCCACCCTGTAAAAATATTGGCCCTCTCTATGTTTTGTTTTACCCTCCTTAGACAGTGACTGCCCACACAGCACTGTGCATGCACCACTTAAGGTGGAACGGGAAAATTTGAACAAGAAGCTGAGGCACTGGAATGTAACCTAGCTGCTGCACCTTTTAAGGTGGAATGGGAAAATTCTAACAAGAAGCTGAGGCACCAGAATGTAGTCTTGCTGCTGCACTTTTTAAGGTGGAACGGGAAAATTCAAACAAGAAGCTGAGGTGCTGGAATGTAGTCTTGCTGCTGCACCTTTTAAGGTGGAATGGGAAAATTAGAACAAGAAGCTCAGGCGCTGGAATATAGTCTAGCTGCTGCACCACTTAAGGTGGAATGGGAAAATTAGAACAAGAAGCTGAGGCACTGGAATGTAGTCTGGCTGCTGCATCTTTTAAGGTGGAATGGGAAAATTAGAACAAGAAGTTGAGGCATCACAATGTAGTCTTAACTGCTGCACCTATTTATATGGAATGGGAACAAGAATATGACTTTTTCGAACAAGAAGCTGGTGAAAAAGAAGCTGACTTAGGCTTCACTGAGACTTGAAATGCATGAAAAGGGATGAGGAGGTCGCTGATGTTGGACAGATGGATAACATGAACTTATTTTTGCTGTTTCACAGAACCAATAGTTTGGTATTGTTTTGTCCTGTTTGCTGTTGTTTGTGATAGCAGCTGGTTAACATCACAGCAGCAACTGTAGCGATAGTTTGCTAACCCACAACCCAGCTAACATTAGTTACAGTACTTGCTAAGTCGTTCTTTGCTCTAATGTTATATCATGGTATTTGTCTGTGCAACATTTACGAAGAGTTTTATGGCCACAGAGATCTGTTTTGTTGTTCACCTCAACAAGGCACAGCCATAAATTTGGGAGGCGGAGCTTGTGAAGGAGCACTGAAGGGAGGGCTGTATTTGTTTCACTGTTGAGTTTTAATATCAAGAATTGTTCTCTAGAATCATATATTGCGCCTTTAAACTATTGTTACACCTGTAAGGTTTGAGTGCTAATAAGTGCTGACATCACAACAAAAGGACAAAATGAGTGGACTTTGGCTTTATTCCCAAGCTAGCACTTAATACGGAAACATTTACACGTGATATTGTTTTCCTCTGAATAAACCTGCTTAGGCTTTAATATGGTCAATTATTGCAAACCGACCGAGAAAAACAGTCTGATTTCTTTTGAAAAGCTGATGATGGGCAGACAGGGGTCACTGGTGGCAGCACTGGTGTCAATGCATGAGAACATCCAGCATCCAGAAAGCTTCCAGCAGACAGAACACAGGGCATGTGTACGTGAAAACCAACACATATTACAAATGATGTTAGCCATTATTGCAAGCTCAGATGAGAGTGCATGTGTAGAGGGGAACACGAAGATTGAATTAAAGGAGCTGATTTAATTAGGGCTGAGGAAGTGGCTCAGAGAGAGAACAGAGTTATTTCTCTCTCTCACTTTGCAGTCGGCCATTCGACTCTCAGCTCCTTTCTCGTTAGCCGAGCAGACGGAAAGACGAGGGAGGAAGCAGCCGGGCCTGAGTAACGGTAATGATGAACACAATAACAGCAATCATCCGCTGTCAAGTGAACTCTTCACACATGCCCACGGCCGTTTCTGAACATTTTGGCCCACCTGCTCCAATCATCATCATCATCATCATTAACCGTTTAATCCAGATAGGGTCGCGGTTGCCCCAATCATATTTTTATGTATTTAAGATTTCATACACACACATTTTCTAAGCTACTTATCCTTCTGGGTCACGGGGGAGCTGGAGCCTATCCCAGCGGTCATTGGGCGGAAAGCAGAAAACACCCTGGACAGGTTGCCAGTCCATCACAGGGCAGACAGACAGACACAAACATTCACACCTAAGGGCATTTAAGCACGTCCAATTGGCCTGACTGCATGTCTTTGGACTGTGGGAGGAAACCGGAGCACCCAGAGTAAACCCATGCAGACATGGAGAACACGCAAATTACACACAGAAAGGACGCCCGGTTGGGAATCAAACCCAGGCCCTTCTTGCTGTGAGGCGACAGCGCGCCCCACTGCACCTCTGTGCCGCCCAAGATTTCATACACACGTACTTAACTTTAATAAGAATGCGTCTCTAAACTCACTGCATTTTTTGACAAAAATAGATAGATAGATAGATAGATAGATAGATAGATAGACAATCAGGAGGCCCCCTGGTGACTTGAGAACCCTAAGCAACTGCTCATGCTGCTTATAGCTAGAAACGGCACATGACTTTCTTTATCATATGTCATGAACTACTCCTGCTAATGAAAAGGAACAAGGCTAATGTAGATGTCAAGCGCTGATAACATTCATTCATCTTCCAAGCCACTTATGCTCCTTGGTCACTGGAACCTATCCCAGCAGTCATTGGGCAGAAGGCAGGAAACACCCTGGACAGGTCGCTAATCCATCGCAGGACAGACACACACACTTACGCCTAGGGGCAGTTTACATCTCCTGTTCACTTAACTGCATGTCCTTGGACTGTGGGAAGGGACCCACAGGGAGAACATACGAACTCACAGAAGCAACACTTGTCACCCAGCCAGGGAATCAAATCCAGGCCCTTCCTGCTGTGAGGCAACAGTGCTAAGTGATAGCTTGAACATTTTTTTACACATTCACCCACATGTAGTCCACCACCAAGACAATGCTTAAACTCTGAGGTTTGCTTCTTTAGTTTTGCACTGGAGCTTCGAGGCTAACATAGCTAGCAAGTATTGGAAGCTTGTATCGCACCAGTTAGCATTGTGCTAAAGGCATGCCTAAATGTAATGACTTTTATAGCTGTTATTGGCTTTGTACACTTTTGGACATAAAAAAACTCAAAAACTTGAGAAAAAACGAGAAAGGACACAGCTCTCTAATAATGCCTAGCACTCCTATGGGGTTTCTGACAATATGTTAGTGTAATGGGTCCCGCTTTTAGGGTATTTATGGTAGTCATGCTGCTTCATTACGAAACAGTATGAAGTCTTCGAAGGTGTGTCCTTCGAAGGATGCTTAGACCCGCAAAGGCTGAACCAAAATGAGAGGGTCTGCCCTACAGCGGATTTTCTGTTTGTGTCACAGCACCGCTGTTCCCACCCTTACCGTTGCGTCACGAAACGCCACTCCTGTCAAGTTCTTTTAAAGTTCTTTAAAGATGAAGCCA
>JAILXH010065415.1:12567-24559 GCA_023558415.1 Piaractus mesopotamicus | reverse complement strand
ATATATATATATATACACACATATATATATGTTTTCATTGGTAGCAGAGGTGTGTAGGTTGCTACTTCAAGACAATGTCAATAATCACATGTCTGTGTAATGTTGATTAACCTCTCTGGCAACCATGTCATCTCTGATGAGGATGAAATCGAGGCGCTGGCGAGACTGGATGCCTAGCGCGCTCTGAATGCTCCGAAGATCTGAAGCAATGTCTGGCAACGTAGACGACTCTGCCCAGCGATAACTGCAGGTCCAATGACAGAACAGCTCATCACAATCAGCCCATTAAGTGGTGACTCATGATTTTGAGTTCAGGGTACTGAGTTTAATTAACGCACATCTTGCACATCTAGACACTACTACACCTAGACACTTCATTTTCAGTAGCAATATATCTCATGTTTATTCAGTATTGTCATTTTATGCTGTTACCTGTGCCTCCCTGTACATTCATTATTGCACTGCCTTTTTTAATCGCAGGATAGATCTTCTTGCATATTTTTATATATTTCTAGTTATATATATGCTTGTAGATAGGTAGATATTCTTCTTTTTATATTGTATCACCCTTATTATTATAACTGTCCTGTGTTGTGTGACTGATAGTGGCTGCTAAATTTCTGTCTGGATCACTAAAGTATCCATCTATCCATCTATCTACCTATCTAAACCAGAAGAGCTGCAATTTTTCAAAATATAAAAATAAGAAGAACAGGGGAAAAGAATTAATTCATTTGTTCATTTTACCTGATATATATATATATATATATATAAAAATATTAAGATATGTGAGAGAAAAGACAATATAATCTACAAATATTATTATTTATCATTATATTACAGTCTTATTCCAACTTTGCATTGTAACTTTTGGAAATAAATGATGGTGAGGTTATTCTCAGTCCTTTCTTTGTTATTAACAATTCACCACCTAAAGTCAACTGAACACAAACTAAACAATATACATCCATTTTCATTATTAAATGAAAACATAGTAATAATAGCATTCCCTTCTGCCCTCAGTGAATGTTTCAATTCTGGAACCAATGAAAAAACAAATGACAAGACAAAATCCTAATGATTTCAAGACCAAGAACGTTAGGTTACACTAGAATCAAGACCACATTTACAAGACCACACTCACCCACCTCTTTCGTATCTCTGTTTGACACTTTCTGTAATATTGCTTAACTAAAGGAGCACAACACACTCCACTGGTGAAGTGAATGGGCAGAGACTCCACTTATTTTGAAAATGGGCATATGCTGCTTGACCCACTTCTAACAGACAATGAAATCGACAAACTGAGCTAAGACAAATGATGACCTAATTTTTTTTGGCATGCAGCTTGTAGACTTAATTTGATACACGTACTCCATTCTCACCAGAGTATGGTGAGGCACAGAATGAACGGTGAAACACAAGGAATGTGTAATTGTTTAAAAGTAATGGACTAATAGTATGGTACAAAAGTAATTGTTTTATTATAATAATAGAACCATTGTGGTCATATAGAAGCAATTGCCTACACAATGCTGCATGCACATGTCTTGTGACATGTAGCGGATCGGTTGTCAGTTGGAACTGACTTGAGTTTTACAACTGGTATTAAAGCGTCTAATTTTTTACCTATGACTACTATATGGGTAATTAAGATTAAGACTAGTGAATGTGCCATGTGTTTTACCATACACATTTACTGTGGGCTACTATCATCAAAGAGTAAAACAGGATTTACTTCCACATCAGTGCAGAACTTACCCACTGTGCAACTTCAGCAGTTTGCATCCATAGTAGTTTGGGTAGAGGACTTCTCTCTCTGCTTCCTCTGTGAAGACAGGCACAATGTCTAGAGAAAACAAACAGGAAAATATTACAGTTCTTTACAGTTGCTATTTCTCTTTTTCAAAACTCTTTACTCAGTTTGCATAACAACACTCTATCTGGACCAAAGTGAAGAACTTTTTTGTCCTTGCTTGAATACAGAATGCACTCAGAGAACATAATTTCCAATATTCTGTAGCTTAATCTGAAAATGCTTGCTTACATTATTATACACGTTAACTCCAAAATAACCATGATATAAATAAAATAAACATGAAATAAATAAACTGGATATAAATTTGCTAAGTCACAAATACTATATTGAACAACAAAGTCCAAAATTTATAATTATTACAGAGACTAGTTGCAACTCAATGTATGTAAAAAGGCCAATCACTGATTCATCTCCATGCTGAAGTCCTACTCAGGTGATGACCGTTAGTAAAAGGGGTCACTTGTGGAGCTACGTTGTTCACATTGGAAGGCATGTGAACAAATGAAGCAGACCAAGTAGACTAAGCATTTACTGTATCTATGTATCTATGACATTTTTCTCTGCTGGATTATGTAAAGTACTGTTTTTTTGTTTGTTGCTTGTTTTTTCGCTTCCATTTCTTCTTTCATTTCTTTATATTAAATACAAACTACTAATGAATTTTTGAAAATAAAAAACATTTTTTACATAATCAACCATATAAACTAATTACAATACAAAGCAAAAGATTTACATAAAACACTGGAACTACCTTTATGCCAACAATCATCAGAGTTTCTGGCATGACTGTGCTGTGATTGAAAAATTATTCCTCTTGCAAAAACACTAATGTTTAGACCTGGGCAATCTGATGATATTTTATCATTATCATGATAAATTACATCGCAATATGCTTTTCTGAGCATATTGTGGTTATCATCAGTAAAGAACTGCATTTTTCATTACAAAGAATGTATAATTAGTCAAATGAACGGAACATTTAATAAAAATCACTGCTTCATATTTTTTTATCATATTTTTAAGCCTGGCACTAATGCTTTTTTCAGCTGTTTCAAAATATCAAACAAAATATTGCAATTCTTATCATGTACATGCCTGTGAAAATGTATTGTGATATTATATTTTGCCATATAACCCACCCCTACTACTGTTGACGTTTTGATGAAATTAGTTGTGTTGGAATGTTTTTGGAGTGTTGTAGAGCATTTTGAGTATAAAATGAACTGTTTTGTGAGCTGCCTGCTTCTTCAGAGAGGTTTATGAAGAATTTTGACAAAATGAACTTGGTACTGTAAAATGCTTCTTAGCAGTTGTAAAAAAGCAGTAAATAATGCTGCCCAAGCAGTACATAATGCTGCCCCATATACACAGCGTGTTTGTCTTTACCTGTCTGTTTCTGCTGGAAGAGCCCTGCCACCAGGCACTTGGCTGATTCAATGGTGCGAACAATGTTGGTTGAACGAATGCTGCAGAGGAAGAGGAGCCTCAAAACTCAAACCGGCAGTCAGCAGTGTTAACATTACAAAACAGCTTATACTAGTTAGATAGGAATTCACAGATACAGAATTTCTAATTTGATACCCAGAGGTGGGTAGTAAGTAGTCACATTAACTCAGTTCCATGCAGTCAAGTAAAATTTTGATGGATTTGTACATGTCCTGTATATTTTTAAATGAAAATACTTTTACTTCTACTCAACTTTTCAGTTACTTTTGTTTTAGTTACTAATTCATTTTCTCTGTACAATTTCAGTATGTTACGCTGGTGACCACATCTCTATTGGTCACAAGACTGACTTTGGAGGTT
Source organism: Piaractus mesopotamicus (assembly GCA_023558415.1). NCBI lineage: Eukaryota > Metazoa > Chordata > Actinopteri > Characiformes > Serrasalmidae > Piaractus > Piaractus mesopotamicus. The sequence goes on along the minus strand of JAILXH010065415.1, from coordinate 20,934 downwards.
CATGACTTTATTTTAGACAAGTGTTCAGAACAGTTTACTTGTTAACTCATTTACTACTTACTACATAGTGAACTAGGTGGGGAAAAAAATACATGTAATGACCAAAAGATCTGCTGTTGAGAATTTGACACAGCAACGTGTGCCCAGTAGTGACCGCATGTGGAATAGAAATAACAATTGCATTTATAAGCTGTAATTATAATATTGGACTCATAATACATTTTCCCATTTATCAGCAAATAGCATAACATCCTTTAAATATTTATGCACCCTGCGGAACAATCCATGACAGAGGTTGTGGATAACTCACTAAACTTCTTTATGGTTGAAGGAAGGGGTGAGGAAGGCCACATCCTGTATGTATTGCTTCCTCAGCCTCACACCAAGATCATACATCTGCTGCATGCCCATTGTGGTCAGCTGACCTGGATATGTACCACCCTAAAAGTAAAAGGTCAATACATCAATGTCCATGCCTTGCAGTGACTGACAATTGTGGATTTCTGTTGTTCATTTTTTCTTTTTAACCCAACCCACCAAGTACTATACATTTGTCTTTTACAGACCTTTCACTTGGCATGTCAGGTATTGGATGACACATAAACAGCAGTGTTTCCCACAGATTTAAAACTTACTTTGGTGCTGAGTCAAGGGAGGGCACCAAAAATATTACAAATAGTAAACACTCAAAGGCTTTATTTATTTATTTATTTATTTATGTCTTTAGAGCAGTAGTCACCAATCCTCTTCCTGGTCCATTATCTAATATTCCATTATGTAACACTAATGCATCTGATTGAGCCAATCAAGAGCTGTGTTCAAAACTGCATACTACATGTAAATATCTTAAAACAGATGGTCTAACCTGCTGCCTGGCTCAGTTTTATTCAAACAAGTAAGAAAGCAGTGAAACCAGTAATCTGCATTGAAATGAAAACATCAATATATGCTCATTTCTCATGTTCCAGGGTCAATTTAAGACTAGGAAAGTTGTTAAGTGTTCAGAAAACATTTTAAAAGATGTAACCACGCTTGGGTTTAAAAAGAGCATCCAGAAAAGGCCTCGTCTTTTATGAACAAGGATGGGTCGAGGCTTTCCACTTTGCCAAAAAACGCATCAGAAAATAGTTTACATTTTAAAGAACATCTCAATGAGCACATGCAAGGACTTTAGGTATTTCAACCTCTACGGTGTACAATATTATCAAAGGATTCAAAGAAAAACGAGAAAAACCACTGCGCATAAACAGCAGGGCTAAAAACTACAGTTGAATATCTTTGTGGCTTTCGATCCCTCAAACGACACTGCATTCATTAACCGACATGCTTCTGTGATGGTATACACATTTTGGAGCAACATGAACTAACTTTTAGGCACCACCTCTCACCAAAATAGCGTATATGGTCCTGGACACACCACCAAAGTACAACCTATGTATGGGAAACATTGCACACGCCAGGTTAGAATACTTCACTAACAGTTACAGTAAAAATCGAGGAAGAAATGTGTAAAGTGCTATGGAGGTTTCAACCGTTCAACAATTCACATGGAAGCTAGCAGTATGTTCAGTATAAGCTTGCTTCTTCACATAAAAAGTTAATATACTCTTTGGAGAAACATATTCTGAGATTCCATTTTGAATTTGATTCTGCTGCTCAGTTTTCTACTTCAAACATTAAGCGTAAAATTGCTTTTAAAAGCTGACATTATTACCATCAGCAACTAATCTGTAATCAGTCAGAATTTTAAAGCACCATTCCGTTCTTTTAGGCTGCCATAACGCTTTTTTCCTTACTCCATTCTGTGCTTAAAAGGCCCTGTCTTTTATTTTTCTTGCATTTTGTTTTCAAGGTCACTTGAGGTCCATTTTTAACATTTGTATTGTGTTATATACCAAAACAATAATAATTCATTTCTACATCATTTTCAAACTTCTCTTTATCCCTTACATTAAACAGTCTGTTTTTGTTACTGTGACTTTAAGACTGATATACATAAATGAGCTCTGTTCTGATTGGCTGCCCTGTATTGTGCCTCATTTTAAAAGCAGTCTGGGCTGAAACACTCTTTATAAGTTCAGTGTGAATGGGTGTGGCTTTAAGTGCTGTAAGCTGAATAGGCAGATATATGTTTTTGCATGACACCACAAAAACAATGAATTCAGGGCCGACATGGTATGTTTAGAAACTTTAACACTGTTTACATACGACATCAAACTCTTTTATTCCAATGTCACCTACTTCAGATCAAAAGTATGCATGCACTTACTGTCAATGTTTTGGCTCTGTAGCTGTCCTCCACTGGTGCAGGGGGTCTAGGGCCACCCTGTAGATCTGTAACCACGTAATCGATTTTGGTGTGAGCTGGAACCTCCAGTAGGTCAGGAACCCACTGTGCCTGAGAAAAAAAAACAAAAAACTTGTTTATGAATAGACATCAATGTATATTGAGCTTCTGACAAACACAGCGTGATGCTTGAAGCCTGTTGCTTTGCTCCAATGTCTAATAACATGCTGCATGAAGTATTAGAGTCTTCTTTATTCCAAACCTAAACAATTCAGCACTGCTCCTAGCCTCTTATAAAATTTAGTTCCAACACTAACTGACAGGGGAATTCCACTGATATTTCAAAATTCCTGTATACTTAAATAAATAAGATTTAAATAGAGCCATCCGGAGTAGTTTGATGAGAAATAAACCCTTCTAGAGAAACTTACTGAGTCTGACTTGTTCACAGTGGTAGTGATAGGGACCAGACATCCATAGAGTTTAATGGCTCGAAAAGCTGCATCACAGAAAGCTATTACAAGAAATTATCATGAATATGTTACCTGATGACTGGTTTATGTTCTGTTCTTACAGTTCTGGCTAAAAACGTTTTTCAGACCATCATCAACACTGCATGTAAAATTTAATGTATGCTGCTATGCATTGGATAGTAAATTAAATGTCTATATTGGCATCGTAGACATAATAGCTCCTGGTTCCTATCACCACCACAGTAAAGAAATCTAAGTTGGTATGTTTCTCTACAATGAACCATTTCACGTCACCACTCTGAATGACTGTTTAAATCGCATGTTTGAATTATCAAGCAAATGTGAAAAATCAGCGGACTGAGTTCTCCTGTAACACACCTCCCTCTAATGTTCACAGGTTCCTGACACCACTAATGAAGAGGATGAAGTGTTAAATGAAGGCTTTCATATAAGAAATGTAATATATTTGTCTAAATATTACAATATATTCTGTGTGCAACAGACACTTTAATATCCCAACATCACACTGCAATGATCTTCATATGGGCTGCACGGTGAAGTCCAGGATCAGGCTTTGGCACCTCTGAATATAAACTACGTTCTCACCTCCAAAACATCCGGTATAGATTTCAATGGTGTTCTCGCTCCATGCCTGAACAAAACTTGGACAAGTTTAAGCTCGTACTGAGACGAGGACTGGCCAGAGCTTGGAGAAGTTTTGCTCGACTCCAAATCTGTCTGGACAGGCTCAGTATTCTTCTGCCACCAGAAGGTCGAGCCAAGACCAGCTGCGCTTAAAACACTTAGCCGCGTCCACCAGCTCCTCATGACGAACCTGTGGAGAGAGAGAGACCCCAGATGAACCAACCTGAACAACACAGTTAGCAAAGAGCACCATTAAACTGCCCAGTGTAAAGGACATTCAACCATCTACAATGATACACGCTGTCCTGTAGCTGATTAGTTTGAGACAGCTAACTATAAAACCTTCTTGCCGTCGCTGTCATCGTATTTGGCTTCTCCCTGGCATGTTCAGTTCCAAAGTACCAAACCTGTTTGCAGTTTCTAGCTTATGACCAGTTAGTAGCTGATTCAGTGCAGTCTCATTGAATATCCTTTCAACAGCCTGGATCATTCCTATTGACAGCTCAAAGAGCCAGGCGAACACTCACCGGGACCAAGGAAACACCAGCTCCTGATACAGGAAGGCTGGAAATGTTACATTACTTACTTTTATGCTGTTAGTTAACGTAGATCGACTTCTTCTTTTCTCGACTTACATCTGCATTCATTCCTGTTGGCAAACTTTGGGCAGTTATTTTGAAAACACATGACCCGGCTGAGTAAAGGGGTTGCTGGAATATGTAGTTTCACGTAACGTGGTAACGTCATGTGAAGCAAGTGCTATAAAGGAACAAAAGACTACAATTCCCGAAAAAACGGTCAAACGCTGTCATTTCATCCAGGATTACCGTAAGCACTGTATAAAATGCACCCATCATAAAAAAGCAGGCACCATTTTTACGACGATTACAGAGCCCCAACAAATCACAGAGGCGTGCATTCTCACTGATATGAAAGATGGAACACGCAAAACGGTTTTGTCAATATAAAAGGTCGTTTTTTGCTTTCTGTGTCACTAACTAAACAATGCTATGCCTCACTCACCACTAGCATTAACTTCAGCAACCAAAAGGAAATCGTTTTGCTCATTGTCCTACTATTTTGTGTGGGGGTTAGTGCTGGCCATTTTTTGTCTTTATAAAGACTTGCTTTTGAAGTACTTGTTCAATAAAAGAGCATTTGCTTGTACACGCAATGTTTTTATCATTTTCTGCTGTGCCAGTGGTACAATAATTCAAGATGTATTCTTTAGCTACAGAACTCGAGTATCTGTTCCTGTTTGTACTAACTTTTGGAATGACAGATTTGACATCATAGATGGGAAGGAAGTTTGGATATTTAGAAAGGATTTACTGCTATGCAATAAAGCTGCGGAAGTCTGATTTAAATCGTTTAATAATTTTTGCCAAATAAATTATAGATTAGCTAAATTTAACCCTGCTGTTATGTCAGATTGCTCTTTCTGTTTAAGATATGATGAAACCATTGATCATCATTTGATTTAATCTACTGTAATGTTTTCTGGATTATTTTTTTCTATCTTTCTTGGAAGTAATGTAATTTGTAACCTCAGCATCACTCACTTGGAAAATGCATCTATATTATTTTTGGTGCATCTGGAGAAGATAACTTTATGAACTCACACCAACTAATTAGCTAAATGAATCAGGTATGCTCGAGTAGCAAAATCACCATACTATGCAGGAACCCAACCCTCTAGAACTGGACTTTAACACCCCTGCCCTAAGTCAACTAACTTTAGCAGTTCACACTTTTCTACACTGTAACGCTTAATATAGTATTTGATACAGTATTCATCTCGTAAGTCATTTGCCCTAAATTGTTTAATTGTGAGTCTCATTACACGCACATTATATTGTTTAATAAAGCATCTCAAATGTAAAACACATTTTTAAACCTTTAAAAATTTTTTTAAAGCACATAACCAATGTATTCAAGTGTATGACTTGATTTCATTTGATTTGTGGTTGTAGTGATAACAAACGAAAGCTATAATCTAAACGGCTGAGATTCCCTGCTCCGTTATTATTTTCACGTTCCAAACCCCATACTAGCACACTAAATAGTATACAAAACAGCGCATATACCATTATAAGTGCACTAATTAGTGTAGTAGATGAAGTACAAAAGTGTGTGGTTTGGGACGCAACATGCGTTTAGCAGGCCCAGCAGCTGATTAGCTTTGCTGTTCTGCTCATTAGCTGCTCAGTAACAGTTCAACATCTCCAACTCCAGGTATTTGTTGATTAAGGATAATTTATTTAGGTAAATTGATGCATTTATTGACGTAAGTCAATGTTGGCTTTTAAAATTCATCTGCACCTCAGTGTAAATGCAGCATTACTTAAGGTGGAACGGAAAATGAAAAACTATCGAATAAGAAGCTGACTTGAGCCTAATATTTATGTATGAGTTTATTGATTAAGAGCTTTAGTAGCCACTTTTATTAGTTTTTATAAAATATCATTTACATCATAGAAATATATTCAGTCCACCAATCTAGCAAATCTTCTTCTTGTTGCATTTCCTGGTGACTGCATCTAAAGCATCTATGTGTCTTTAAATCTTCTTAGTGGTCATTCCGGTCTATTTTGCTTTACAGCTTTACAGAAAATTCTGGGTCCGAACCCCTGAGAAAGCCAATGGCCACTGTGGCAAGGAAAAACTTCCTAAGAGTAAGAGAAAGAAACCTTGAGAGGAACCAAGACTCAAAAGGGGAACCCATCCTTCTCTGGTTGACACCAGATAGAGAAACAGTAACACAAGAGCAATACGAACAGAGAATAAGGTTTTACCATTAGTGTAATATTAAATATTAATATTACAGAAAAGGGGAAAAGCAGGTGAAGTCTGTGCAGCAGCAGCAGCAGCAGTATCATCAGGGTGGCTGTTCATGCAGGTGAGATTTGCACAGTGGTGTAAAGCAGGAAGCACCATGGTGGTCAAACTACTCCAGTAGGTGGGCGAACAATGGGCACCCGATCAAGACGGATGAAGCAACTGCATCAGACAGTATTTACTGGGCATTTGTTCAGCTCTGCAAAGAAACACACAGATAGTTAGTTGTGTTAAGAGAGACTGAGTGCAGTATACAGTGTTAACAGAGTACAGCAGAAACCATGACAGGTCTAATACAGCCTAACTAAGAGGGAGAGCCAGCAGGTAACAAAGACATGAGGGCTCCCTGAAATACCAGTGCCCCTCCGCTCCACCGTCAGCAAACTTGAGTGAATGCATCAGTGCAGCGGGACAACAATAGCAACACTCCCAGTTTACCATAATACTCTAGGTCAGTAAAGGACTATTCAGACCAGATTAGTTTTTCATGGGGAATATGGTGTGAATTTTGTGCATATAGTTTAGATACAAAATTCACAAGCAAAATGGTAAGGATCAAAATGTCCAACATATGTTGTGAACACTAATGATGACGGTTAAATCAAGTTCATTTTTTTTAAAAAGATTACTACTCATTTTCACTCATTTTGCCAGTCTTTAAATTTTTTTCTATTTGCTGATTTTGCTTGTATAGTTTTGGAATCGCTGTTTTGCTTCTGAAATTTTCATGGTTGTTGGGGGGAGGCTGGTTTTAGAAGTGGGCGTTCCTTTGTACTCTCCAATGGTCAGCAGATTTGGAGTGACAGGCCCTCTGAACATGAGCCATGCCCACTCCGAGAGTTGTGATCTACCTCGAACATGGCGAAATGGCTGAGTGTAGAATTGCCAGAGAAGATTCTGCTGGCATGACCAAAATTATGTGCAGTGTTTATCCTATTTATTGATGTAACATGCGGTTCTGTTGAACGAAGCTGTATCATCTTTTGAGTTTGCAGCTTCTAGTGCTAACTAGCCTAGCATTGTCTGATAAAGGGCAAACTTTGCAGCTGTTTAAATCTGTGTTCATTAGCCCTGCTTTTGCCGACCTCTATGGTTTCACTATTCCTATCTTAAAACATCTGATCCAGCACATTAACTAATTACCGTGCTATTTGTGATCAGGTGTGTTGGGACAGGAAATCGCTGAATCTGCGGTGCTGTAGGTGGAGAGAAATAACATAGCACTGGCATAAACACAGTAAAGACGCTGACGTGAGACAGTTGATGGTGCTGTTTAACCACAAGTCATGGTTGACCGTTACATCCTGGAAGAATGGAAGAAAAGAAAAAAAAAACACACCATAATGCATCTGTAAGAGGCAGAAATATTTTATTTTAGTTCAGAATACAGCAGTAGCTCCTACTGTAAATGTTTGCTGAATGACTAAATAACATTATAACATTGTCATTTGAAAAGCAAAAGCGATGAACTTGTTGTCCTAACATGGTAGCATGGTAATATAATACGGTAGGCTACAATGCTAATAATCTCCCATACACACAGAATTAAAACCAACTGAATTAAAACCAAATATTAAACAGAATAGACATTTTGTGCTCTTGACTGCACTGTAATAGTGTGTTGGTTGTGACATTTTGCATGACCATTCCCAAGCAGCACTAAAGGCTGCTAAAATCCTCTAATTTTACATATGCAGCTTCAACCTTTGGCAGAAAAATGCTAAATGTACATAAATGATCTCAAAGCCCCAGTAATGTACTAAAAATACAGAAATGTAGCAGTCATAGTTTGCACTGTAATGGGCATTTGGATTTAACGGGTTGTACAGGGGTTAGTATGATTAAAATAAAACAGTTATTGCAATTGCTTTAATTTGATGTGAACATCATGTTCCCTCAATAATATACATAACTTAGTCAGGACTATTAGTCAGTTTTCCAACGCTCTAGTACTAAGTGAGCTCCATTGCTCAGGGCTGTTAAAGTTGATGGGAAATGTAGAACTTTATGGAGGAGGACTGATATTAAGGCACCTGAAATATACACTTGGTTTGGTTTGATTGCTTTATTTCTCGCTATCCAGAGGATGTTGAATATTGCACATTTATACATTTACCGAAGACA
>JAILXH010065415.1:0-12189 GCA_023558415.1 Piaractus mesopotamicus | reverse complement strand
AAAAAAAAAAAAAAATCAGCATGAATTGAAATTGCATTTAACAAAGTATATGCTGTACTCTGTATGACTGAATAAAAATGTGTGATGTAATTAAATTAAAACTGTATTCTGTACATTTTTTGGATGTAAATGAAATAAGTAGTTTAATGATTCAGCAGAAGAACAATGCATTAAATCATGGCGTCCTTGTGCTGTCAGCCGGTAAAGCCTGAAATCTGCAATCAAAAGTCAGGGCAATCTGATTAGAATTGGTGGGAGCTTTTGCAGTATATCATATTTCTTTATTGATTAATGTCACACGCTTAAGCTCAAAAGAATGTCTGAGTGGATGGGCTGCATACCCAGCTATCTGGGAAGTAGCTAGCTTGAATGATTGCATTGCATGCTATGTATGCTAATTACTGTGGTAACTGAATAAGCAAATGTTCTTTGTAAAGCAAATTGAAAAGCTTCATAAACATTAATATATATCATACATGGTTGCCATATGTTCAGGATTATATGACTATATTTGGCTCTAAGCCCTCTGGCCACTACAGTCCAATGCTTATATGGCTTGGAAAACATAAGCTCTGTTTGAAGCAATAACTTAAAGCCAGCAGAGACCCATAAAGTGTCTCAAAAAGACTAAAACCATGAACTCACTGACTGTGAGTGTCATTACATAACCATGATGAATGCAGAAACCTTTTATTATATTTTTGTTTCTATGATTACTATAATAATGCTCAGTTCTGCTGGGTTTTACAATGTTTATGTTAGAGCTGAGAAATAGATTCATCAAGTCATAACGGCATTCATTCTTTAAGCCAGTGCGACTCAAAGAAATAGACGCTGGTTAACAGACCATTCTGTTGAACAAAAAGTTCAATAAACAGTGCAAGGAGTTTCACCGAATCACAGGAGCTGAAGCTCTGCAGTGGTGTTATGTGTCTGTGGTGGAGTTTGAGGCTCAGCTTCAGATCAGTGCTGACCTCTGTGGTACCCTATCGTCACCGCTGCTCCATTGAACACAACAGAATATCCAGTTTGCCATCAGCCATCTACCATTATTTATGTATTTATTTGGTCTGTAAACCTCAGACTTGAGAAAGTGCCATTATGCACCCCCCCCCACCAACCCTTACAAATACAGCAAATAAACAGTAATTGTGCATTAAAATGTGCAAAAGTGTGTTCTCTGTAGAAGATGTGCTAACTTATTTTCACCTAGTAAATCAACAAACAAATTAACCAGGGCTGCCAAAACTTTTGCACACAACGCTATGTAACTGCAAAATTCTTGTGGTTTGAAATAATGAAACATTCTATGTTTATTGAAAATGTTGTTATGATTTTTCAAAATCGCTTATCGTATCAGCTCTACATACAGAACGTTTTATGTCTGGTGAAAATGGTAGAAAAATTTAAATGTAGATAATAAAATTGCCCCTTAACTCCATTATGTTTATTATTTTGTTCATTATTTTATGATTAGATGGTAAAACAATGTAAACAATCTCTTTTGTTTTTTTGTATTCACATTAACAGAGCCAAACACAAGAATCAACACATTTTTCAATATTTGTTGGTCTTGACTCCTGGCACTACCTTAGCGTAAGCTTGTATGTCACTTTTTGAACACTGAAGATAGACGGCAACTTCAGTTGCCCCTATTAATCTGTGCACCACAACTAATTTTTACAAAAATGCTGTTCCACCAGCTGCCTGCAATGGTACAGTGCTGTGAAAAAGTATTTGACTCCTTCCCAGTTTCTTCTATATTTTGCATATATGTCACACTTGAATGTTTCAGATCATCAGAATCCTTTTAATATTAATATTAAACATAACCCAAGTAAACACAAAGTGCTGTTTTTAAATGATGATTTCATTTATTAAAAGAAAAATGCTGTTGAGCCCTACCTGGCCCTATGTAAAAAGTAACTGCCCCCTTAACTACTAAATCAACCAGTTAAACAAATTGTAATGGCCCAGGCATGATTACTGCCACACCTGTCGAATCTAATCATCACTTAAATAGAACCTGTCTGGCAGGCTAGAAGGTCTTAAAATGCAGTCCAGGATGCCATGTTCTAAAGAGATTCAAATACAGATGTGAAACAAAGTTCACTCAAATCTTCCAGTCTGAAAGGATTATAAAGCCAGTGCTGAAGGCTCTGGGGCTCCAGTGAACCACAGTGACAACTCATCTAGGAGGTCGACAACTCATCTAGGAGGTCAAAAAAGAAACCTGACAAACAGCTGAAGAACAGCAGGCCTTACTTGCCTCAGATAAGGTCAATGTACAGAATTCCACAGTAAGAAAGACTCTTGGCAAAAATGACATCCATGGGAGAGTTGCAAGGCACAAACCACTGCTGACTGAAAAAACACAAAGACTTGCATTTGTCAAAACCCATCTAGATGACCCGCAAGTCCTTTTGGATAATATTCCGTGGACTGAATAGTACATCTGGTATAAAGTTAACACCACATCACCACCATAAGAACATCATACCAACAGTCAAACATGGTGGTGGTAGTGTGATGGTCTGGGGCTGCTTTCCTTCTGCAGAGCCTGGACGACTTGTCATAACTGATAAAACCATGAACTCTGCTCTCTATCCGAAAATCCTAAAGGAGAATATCTGCTCATCAGTTTGTGACCTAAAGTTAAAGCACAGGTTGTGCAGCAGGTCAATGATCCAAAGCACAAAAGCAAACCCACCTCTGAATGGTTTAAAAGAAACAAAATTAAGGTTTTGGAGAGGCCGAGTCAAAGTCCTGACTTGAATTCCATTGAGATGCTGGGGCAAGACCTTCAACGAGCAGTTCATGCTCAATGACCCTCCAATGTAGCCGTATTAAAACAGATCTGCAAAAAACAGTGGGCCAGAACTCCTCCACAGTGATGTAAAAGATTCAGCGCAAACATCTGATTGCAGTTGTTACTGCCAAGGGTGACACAACCAGTTATTAGGTTTGAGGGGCAAATACTTTTTCACATGACAATGACCATTGAAAAGCTGCATTTTGTGTTTACTCATGTTGTCTTTATTTTATATTAAAATTACTTGATGATCTGAAACATTTAAATGTGACAAATTAGCAAAAATAAAAGAAATCAGGATCTCAGCAAAAACATTTTCACAGCACTGCATAATTCCACCAGAGAGGCCAAATTCCCATTCTTATGTAGTGCTGATTTAAATTAATACAATGTTTTATTTTTTTTAAATGTCTTCAAAGTGTGGCGTTTTTAGATATTAAGTCTGTGAGGTGTGTGGTAAATCATGGACATTCTTCTAGCACAGATAAAGAAAATGGAAAGCTGTCATTCTTCCTTTGTTTGGCTTAATTTTGAATGTTCTGTGTCTGTCCTCTCACCTGTTGAACAATCACTGTCACACCTGCCGGACTGCCAAGTGCCAAGCAAACTCTCGGCAGGATGTCTGCAATTATTTGTCTCCACAGGAAACGTACTGTTCGTCGGAGCTAGTCAAATTTCATATCTATAAGTATGTTCCCACTTTAAGAGTGTGTCTCTTTGGCATTCACAGTAGCATTCGCATCCATGACCCTGAATAATTACTCACACGCAAGGATTCGAGATGCTTTTTCACAGTGTTGGCTCCAGTGAAGCGTTACATTGGCATATGGGGTTGGAGCTCTTCGGTTGATATGTTCTCACATAGTCTGGCTTATATACAGTATGCCAGACTCTTTTTGGCTTAACTGATGTGTTTACAGGTTGTGGTTTTGCTGATAATTAGAAACTAATTGTTGAAATCATGCAGCTGTGTTTAGCAAGCAGCAGGTTAATGATGTCCTCGCTATTCACTTTTCACAGGGAATAAAGTTGTGATGTGCACTGGTGTCTATTTTTCAATGCTTTAGTTTGTTTATGCAGTGTACTGAGAAACTCTCATCTATAGTGATTTCAAATGTCTGATTTCATCCATAGTCGGACTGACCTGAATAATTTGAATACTTGAGTATTTGTTTATGTAGTATATGTAAAAATGTCAAATAAACTTTAAACAGTCCTCAGTCACTTGTTTAGCCACCGCAGCGCTGACAGCGCTGACAGAGCTAGCAGGCTGGCTAATGTATGGCTGTAAATCTGCACAAATTTAGTTCAAAACTGAGTTGTCAATCCTGTGTGGTATTTATATTTGCCTTTTGAAGTTATTTCACTCACGATGGAATGTGAACTTGATTTTCCAGTGCCTAAACTGAAACTAAAACACCTCACAAAACAAAGATTTCAAATGCGTCTTCTCTATCATTGCTGCTATCTAGGAAGTAATTAGGCAAAAATCCAGTCAGACTCATCTATCTACTTATCTGACATAACATTAGAGCACATATGTCTCTTGGCGTCTTCGAGACGTCCATCATAAAAACCTGCAAATCTGTAAAACTGTATTTTATGTTTTGGGATATTTTGATTAAAAATGAACTAACATATTTAAAATTATGGATAACTATGAAATGTAAATGTTAAGCCTGGAAAATGCTGTTCAGGCCAGCCCTAATTTTTACTCTTAGTATTATTTCCTTGATATCTTCCACGAATCACTATAAATTTTTGGGTTTGATTTTCATATTTTGATCTCTCAGATCCATCCGTACATCCGTACATCCATCCATCCACTCAACCAGCCATCCAACCATCCTCTTGTACATACATGCTTCAGTACTTGATATGCTATGTACAATCTCTAGATCTACCCTGTCATAGACCACCCTCAACACTATACAACAGTTTCAATGAAACCAAATAAGGTGCTCTGATACAGATTCTTTCTCTTTCTTCATCATTCTCTAGTCCCTACTGATGCGTAAGACATTTATGCAACCTGAGAAGCTGGCTATCAAAAAATCTCAATCCACTGCTAGTACCAACAAAGACACGCATATGCAACCATACACATACACGCAAATCTGTGCATGCCTCCAGAAGCTAGGATCTCCTCTCTGGCTCACACGGCCAGGTCGTCTGGCCGGACTCTGTTGCTGCTAGAGCCGCTGGTCTTACTGAGGCGCCGCTTGTCTCTGATGAAGCTGCCGTTGGACGTGGGTGTAGAGGGAGCGCTAGGCGACACCTCAGCTGGGACGTGACTGCAGGACACTGCGGCTGATGGTTGCCCATAGCTCATCCGCAGAAAGTCCTCCCCTGCCTCCAGGTTGTCATGGCTATGGTGATGGCGCTCAGTAGCCAGGTTGGCAGAGTTCTGCTGGTGGGCCAGGTGGTTGGTGAAGGGCTGGTAGCTGGGGTGGATTGGATGAAGATGATGGTGGTGATGAAGATGCGGAGGAGACGTTGGCCCTCGTTCTGAAGCAGCAAGGCACTGGTTGAAATCTGGAGGTGGGGTGCAGGTTTGGGAAGGACGTGACTGAGGGGTGTCCGGAAGGTCCATACTCATGGTTGCCATGGTTTTTGTTGCTGTAGAAACAGCCTTACCGCTTTTGTTGTTGGCATCATCGCTGCTCTTGGCCGCATGACTCTCGGCGTACTTCCTGAAGCAACGCTTGCATTGCTTCCAGCCCAGGTGGTAGAGCTCCAGGACGCTGAGGAACAGGGACACGACTGCCACCACCAGCATAAACACAATGAAGACGTTCTTCTCTGTGGGCCGAGACATGTAGCAGTTAACACGGTTGGGGCAGGGTGAGGCATCGCAGGGGTACAGGGCTTCCAGGAAGATGCCGTACATCATGTACTGGATCACAATGAAGGTCACTTCCATAACCAAACGGATCAGGATGCTTAGCACATATGTCTGCAGCAGCGCCCCCTTCAGACGGATCTTGCCTGGCATCTCAGACCATTTTTCCTTCTGCTCCATGTACTCTTTCTCGCCTCCTCCTAAGGGTGGGCAATATGACGGTATGTTAGCGTTATCTCAGTTGATTACATCACAACATGCTTTCCTGAGCAGCCATCAGTATTTCTAGGGCACTGCTCAGATACACGCTGATACCACACACTCCAATAACAAAGAGCAAACCAGACCTGATATCTGAGATTTAAATTAGACAGGTTCGTCCAAGATATTGGCTCTGTTTGAAATAGCATTATGTGTACTGTACACTACATACTGCAATAGTATGTACTGCATACTGCATGCTACTCTTCATCAGTAGTGTACTGAACAGTGTTCAGCATATGACACGAGCAATGTGCTGTACTACAGGGCAGAGGCGTGACTAGTCTGTCAACACCAGGCTCCAAGCCAATGAGACATCTTAAGATCCACCCCATTTTTCTCAGTCCTCCAATCACTGCTTAGCAAACTTTGCTAGCTGCTTTTCAGTGTGTGTGTGTTTGTATTTTGGTTAAGAAACATGCCTGTGATTGGAGGGCTGAGGAAAATGGGGCGGGTCTTGAAATTGTCTGATTGGCTTGGTGCCTTGGTGTTCACAGGCTAATCGCGTCCCTTCCTTGTAGTGTATAGCTCACGGCTGCGTCATATACTGGATACTGTTTGGTATACTACTGATGAAGAGTTGCATGTGGGTGCAATAGTGCAGTATGCTGTATATAGTACACAGTAGTACTTCAGGTGCTTATTGGAAGGTTGTACGTGCCAGGTGGTTAACAAGTAAATGCGACTTCACTCCGTTCGAGTGCTTATTGAAAGATAATTTGAAAATACCAGTTAACTATTACATTGTCTGAAGAACTCATAAAGAACAGACTGAAAGAAAAGTTCTAAAAATACTTTAAATAAAATATTTTTACATAACTTACATTAAACCTTTTCTGTAAAATTACCAATATGCCAATACTAATAGGATTTTGACATCATTGTGCATCCCTAGATGTTATTTCTCCTTCTATACTTTGTTCAATGTGTTTTTTACAAAAATGAAATATCACAATAAATGACCTCCTCCTGCTTCTCCTCTTTGCTTTTCTGCCTCATGCTCCTCCTGCTCCTTCTGGCGCCGTTTCTCCTCCATACGCACCGTGTGCATGGCATGGCCCATGTAGATGAGTGAGGGTGTGGAGACGAAGACGATCTGCAGTACCCAGTAGCGAATGTGTGCAATGGGAAAGGCTTTGTCATAGCAGACATTGGTGCAACCGGGTTGCAGTGTGTCGCATGTAAAATCTGACTGTTCATCACCCCACGATGACTCGGCGGCCGTGCCCAGCACCAGGATGCGGAAGATGAAGAGCACGGTGAGCCACACCTTCCCCACTGAGGTGGAGTGCTCCTGTACCTCCTCCAAGAAGTTCCCCAGAAGACTCCAGTCACCCATCGCTCCTACTCACTTATATACCTTCAGTTAGTGACTGCCTGTATGAGAGAGGGAGAGAAGGAAAATGTTTCTCTTTTAAAGGAACTTTAACATGGTTCACACCTCATATTAAAAAATCTACAGCTCTTTTGAATATTCATTAAACGTGATAAGATCAAATAATGTTATAGGCCTATTCCAATCTCCTGCTACTTTTGTAAAACCTTGTATCTCCATTTTTGTTGTTTTTGAGTTTTTGACATAATTTAAAAATGCCTGTTGCCCTTTGCATTATATGTACATTTCATGATGAATGGACTAACAGAAATGGCTCAAAAAAGGTTTGGTTCAGTTGACTTATATTAAAAACAAAGTATGCTTTTTCCTTTTCCTGTAAAGTTACCACTTTGGAGATACAAGGTTTTCTTCCGAAAACAGCAATATACTACTTATTTAACACTGTGCAGATTCTGAAATCCAAAAAAAGTAATAGTTGGTAATAAGCAAACCATTATTTCAGTAAAACCTTATTGGTTCCAATAGGCAACCTTGTTTTTAAGAACATATGAGTGGGGTGGGCTAATCACTACCTGGGGTCTGTTGTGTTCTCTAAATGATACCCTGTGAAGTTTGTTAGCCTACATTTTGTTCATGAGCATATGCAGTATGAGGTCAGGGAATTGGTTGTGTCATGAAGGGGACTAAAACAGTGTGTCATACATTCATTCTCATTTTTATATTTGAATCGTTCTGCAGGTGGCACTAATACTCCACTCGTGTGCCTGTGCAGTTGTTTGTCTTCCTGTCCTGTATACAAGTACAATCATGAGTTTGCTTTCACATTGCCCTGTTGTTTGTGAGCGGAACAAAGCAGACCTATAACTCTACATATCTCTCTTTCAGTGCTCTTTCTAATTCTCAAAAAGTTCTTCTTTAATTTCAGTCATGTTTTATGTAATTGTTGTAGTGAACTGTGTTGTTTTTTTTTTTAACTGAATGCTGAATACTGAAACTGAGCTTATTTCTACTGTTTTCTTAAGTTGTAACCTTTTGTACTGCATTTTGGTCGACATGTGATGTTTTTAAATGTGCTTTATAAATAACATTGACTGAACTTCACTCAGCCACACCTGTCAGACCCTGTGAGGTCATGCTGTTACATTTTTGCATGTAGGATAAGTATGTGTCTATGAGAGAGTGAACGGAATACAGTAAATGCACTTGATGAGTGTTTCTAATCCTGCCATGGCTTTGCCTCGTTCCAGGGTCATTGGGGGTTGGTTGCTGTGGCCTTGGTAGGACATGAGCAGGGTACAGCAGGGTGATGCCAGGGGCCTGGGAACTGCCCGTCTATCTGACCCGTCCAGCCCCTGAGAGCATGAACACTTTAGACAACAATGCAGCTGTCCCCTTTACCACGTGACATGTGTACTTGCCTTTGTATTTTCCTTTTTCGGTTTGTGTATGTGTGAGAGTGAGATTCTGTTGAGATAGCATAGGCATAGACCGGATCTATATTGAGCTGCTCACCACAGAAAAAAAAAAAAAACAATAACTGAACATATGTCTGTGTTCTTTGGTTTAAGGGAAATATTTGTGTCACTTGAACTTATGAAAATAAACTATCTGGAATGGCCTGAGAAACTAAATGGTATCTGGAAAATGTGAGCTTACTGTTTACATAGTGGTGGGGCATTGCAGATACATAATTTTATTTTCTTGGCATATGACTGTACTCAACGTTTTTCCCCTCATATAAAATTTTGATGCTTATGAATTGACACAGCCTTCTGTTTGTACTTGAAGTGAACTCAGTTTAAAATATCATAGACATATTTGTTTTTGATGCTTCATGCCAAAAAAGCCTATTAAAACAATAAAACTAATAAAACTAATTAGTAACATACTGTTACGCACCACAGACATTAATTGTCATGATTTTCCTTCTACTTTTACATGTAAAATGTTATGATTATGTAAGTAAATATGTCTATTACACTCAGAAACACACGTGCCTGAACGTGAGCACATTGTTAAGGACACATTGTCAAGGACATAATCGATAAGTCAGAGATAACCTATCTTTATTACTACCTAGACTAGACTAACTACTCTAGCTGATGTTAGCTGTGTCCACAAACAGTGGAAATATATTTCTCAACAAACTAACACCGTCCACTGAGGAGAAAAGACCTAGTGTAAGACGATGAGTCCTTATCAACATCCATTGTTTTACCAGATGTACCAGTTTAGCAGCTGTAGTTTTGAAGTCTGAAGAAGCAGCCTCGGTTACTCATCCAATGAGAAAACTACTGATTTCCCTCAACCTTTTTTAACTATAAAGCATGGTATCAAATGCAATCCTTTGCTTGCTGTTAATCTTTGTCTTTCATAAATGTTTACTACTGGAATTCAGCAAGTGCTTATTACCTTTTCTTATAAGTGGGTTATGAGTTGAGTCAGAGATGTTTCTGTTTTTTTACTTTTAAGGACAGGGAAATGCATGAAATTTGTGTCCAGATTGGGTTAATTGACTGCACACAACAGATGTGGAAGATATAGCTACAGCTGAAAAACAGTGGAGTATCCCTTTAACATCTGCCAATGTTATGTTAGGTATTAAGTTGAAGAAATATGGTTATTTAGACATTAACACTGTCCAGTAGTACTCTGTTTTCCAGAAATAACATCAGTGAGCTCACCCTTATTTCCAAAAATGCCCTGCACCCTCTCAAACATCCTTTCAGCTGTGATGGAATATACCTGAAATATTCTCTCCAGATTCCTTGCATTCCTTAGAGGCTTTAAAAAAAACCCTCTCACTCTTAATCCCAAATATGAGCTGCTCATCTATGGTACTTATAGTTAAATGAGAGTATAACATTAAGTAACACATGCATATTCTGTTACAAATGTGTTCACACACATACACGATACATGTGAGCTCTGTTTTAGGCATCATAAATTGTTCTCATACAAAAGTGTGGGGAGTTAAACATTAGAACATTTCTAAACAGAAAGATGTACAGGCAATGCTGTCTGATATGTTTCAGATGCTGAAAGCCCCCATTTGTGGTGGAAGGAGCTGGCCCTGAAGAATGGTACCAGTCAGCTAAATGATGTTACTGACATGTAGGAAGTTTGCTCAGTTTGGGCTGTTATTGTCTGAATATACCACTTTTAGTGCTGAAGAAGACACTCCATTAAAATAAATATGCATTAGTAGAAGAGGCTAAGCTCCAGTAACGCTAAAATAAACGTTTGATGTAGCGTGTAAACAGTGTTAAAATTCAAAATAAATCATTCACTTCCATACTGTCCATATATGGAAATTGAACTGCCATTGTTTTTGTGATGTCATGAAATCCAATGCATTTACAAATACAGTCATGTACAAAAATAAATACACCCCATGAAATGTTTCATTCTTTTGGCATGA
This sequence comes from Piaractus mesopotamicus, assembly GCA_023558415.1. NCBI lineage: Eukaryota > Metazoa > Chordata > Actinopteri > Characiformes > Serrasalmidae > Piaractus > Piaractus mesopotamicus. Next base: position 1,517 of record JAILXH010065415.1, on the reverse strand, counting down.
GTAGGCATATCAGTATTTAATCATCAACTAAACAGTATGTAGAGATAAATATTACATAATAGAACGAAAAACAGATGGAAATTTGACTTTACAATCATTTCTTTATAAATAAATTAACTGAAACACCTCTTTCTATTGAAAACTTAAGTTCACCCCTGACTTCAGTAACTGGTATTACCTGTTTTGACAGAAACAATATTTGTAGGCATCTTCTACAACTGTCTACCGATTTCTGACATCTATGAGGAGAAATTTTTGCCCACTTCTGTGTGTAAAATTATTTAAACTTTGCAGTGTTTGAGGGGCTCCTTGTATGCACTATGTGTTTCAAAACTCCCCACAGCATTTCAGTGTGATTGAGATCTAGGGTTTGACTAGGCCATTCTGCAACCCTTCGTTTCTTACTTTTAAACCATTCCTTGGTGGGTTGGTTTGCATGTTTGGGATCTTTATCCTGTTAAATTTTTCTGGCAGATGCCCTCACATTCTCATCAAGCACTCTCTGGTATAACAGAGAATTCATAGTCAATTCTGTGATTGCAAGTTGGCCAGGCCCTGAAGCAGCAAAGCATCTCCAAAACAGATGTCCACCATCATGCTTTACAGTTGGTATGAGGGTCTTCTGATCAATTGCAGTCTTTGGTTTTCGCCAAACATGGCTTCTTGTACTGTGGCTAAACAACTCTATCTTTGATTCGCGTATCCATAGCACAGTGTTCCAGGAGTCCTGGTCCTTGCCTAGATATCGATTAGCAAACTTTAGTCTTGCCCTGATGTTTATTTTTAGTTTAGCTTTAGTTAGCTTTACAAGTTCATTATTAGATTGCTGTGTTTTTCTTTAGTAAGGAGAAGCTTTAGGTTTTGATTAGTTGTGTTTTTTTATTTTTTTGTACTATGTTGAATATTTCTTCTCAATAATACTGTTACAGTGGACATTATATGTTTCAGTTAGTTCAAGATAAAACTATTACTTACAAGGCAATGAAAATCATCACTGATGAATAATCATTTTCATAATAGGGTAGATTCATCCACAGTGGCAAGAGCTACTTGAGCTTCCTATGGTGAAATTTTGGGTTACTTATATTAGAATATGTCGCTCCTGGGTTACATTGGCTGAGGTAGCCTGGCCTGGACATGTTGGCAGTGGTTTTAAATCCTCTATATGTGTAGATGATCTTCTGGACAGTGGGATGATTGATTTCCAAAAGTTTGGAAAGTTCTCAAATTCTTTCCCAGACTCATAGGTATCTACAACCTTCTTTATGAAGGCCTCAGAGAGTTTGTTTGACCTAGGCGTGACATCATACACTCCAATAAAAAAAAAGATCAAACCATACCAGATATCTGAAGTTTAAATAAGACAGGTTCCTCCAAGATGTTCTACAGTGGTGTTCTAATCATTAACACCTGATCAGTTGCGGCTAATTTCAGCTTGAAACATTGAAAGAAGTGATATGTATATGTATATATATATATATATATATATATATATATATATATATATATATATATAT
>JAILXH010065344.1:7570-22648 GCA_023558415.1 Piaractus mesopotamicus | reverse complement strand
CACAGACTTCATAAGTGGAGCTTGGGGCGCCGGGGGGGGGGGGTTAAAATTGGGCACTGTGTATCTTGTGTATAGACAATCATCAATGAAAGATACTCATTGAACTTAATAGTATTTCTTTACAGAATCCAGGCAAGCATGCTGACAGTCATATGAGGCATTAGCTTCTTTACATAGTGGTAAAGGCCCAGTATGCATCTCATGTGATATGACCACAGGCCCCTTCTTCTTAAAGGGGAATTCCACAGATTTTTAAAAAAATCTATAGGTCATTCAAAGTGATTTGATGTTAAATGCTCCATTGTAAAAATTTACCAACTCAGATTTCTTTACACTGATGATGATGGGAACCAAGGCTTGTGAGAAATATAGCCATTTTATTTACAATCCAAAATGACCAGTGAACCTACATGTGTTTTTTAAGTTTTTATTTATAATGATGGTAAAATGGTCGTACATCTGAAAAAACAATGTTTTTTTTGGGGACTGGGATGCCTTAAATGTACGCCCTGAATGGATTTTGATGTTTTAGGCCAAATAACCTTATCTCAAAACTATGCGAAAACAATGTCTCAGGCATCAGGCAGTGTATTCATAACCATTCAATGTGATAACTTTCTGTGAGGGAGCTTTTAGACGTCTTTTAGACGCAAGACTTTCTGTAGAACAGAGCGTTTCACATCAAATTCTCTGAATGACTTTATTTACATATGAATGATCGAAGTATGCAGATTATGCCAGTGTTGAAAAACCTAATTCTAATAATAATGGAGTGCTGACATCTGAGTAAGATTTATTCTGTTAATTTGTGATGACATTATTAGGGGACGGCTCATTAGACTGATGGCGCTTGGCTCATTGCACTGCGCTGCTGGGCTGTGGAGTGGAGAGAAACACAGGCGCGACATCTAAATGATATTGAAATCATGATGACCAAACAGTTTAACTTCACCCAGAGCATCAAGTTCACCATAATATTGCTGAACGTGCAACCAAATAATCTATTTAACCACTGGCCGAACGCAGCTGCCTGCATGCTGGGTTTGCCCCAGTTCATTCACTTCCTTTCAACCTTGTCTTTCTCGACTGCAGCCTCTGAGGCTGACAGGTGTGAGCAGATGTTGAACCAGTTGTTGGAACCAAAGGAACGCAAGTTCATCCTGTTAAGTGACCCTGACTGATTGATTTTACTGCAATCCTTTTGATAAAGTTTGCAGGTCACTCATTGTTATTCTCTAATACTTTAAAGGCCTTTAACACTAAAGTCCACTTGTGTGGGTTTGTGTACTTTCCTTTTATGTATTTTCTAACCTCTCTTTATCCCTTAGGATTAAACAGGCTGTTTTTCTTGCTTTGCCTTAAAGATTACTAGTAGTATGTTCTTGTGATGTCACAGCCATGCCGAATTCAAAGCAGACCGTTTTTGCAGTGTCCACTTACTCTAGATGTAGTTGATCAGCCAAGACATTTTTGGAGTCCAGATTTTCCTGCTTATTTTTATTTATTTTTTTTTCTTTTTACTAGAGTTACAAGGCTAATGTTGCTAACGAACACTAAAAGTCAATAGTCACCCAAATCTTTTCTGTAAATACATCCCTCCTCTCAACCTATTTAAAGCACATCCAGGGAGCATCCATGTCTTTGTTTAGGGCACAGTGTGAGTTACTATGAGTTAGCTGAATGCTACAGTCAGCCATTTTAAATGACTTTTGTGTGTTGTGCTGAAAGCTGACTGAGAATATACGTTTAACAAAGGAAACAGTCGAAATCATGAATGTAATCTGTGCTCTGTATGCTTATATGATGTGTGCGCGCATGTAGGGGAGTCAGAATCTGTGAGAGAGTCAGAATTTGGCCAAAATCCCTGTTGTTTAAAATGGCCGACCGCAGCGTTGAGCTACATGGTAAAGTTTTGAGCATTTTTATAGTTCACAGGAAATCAAACTGAGCCTAAGAGCACATCTGCAAGTCTGTGTGACCTTAATGATGACCTTGACGTGCTTTGAGAGAAGTTTTGGGGATGTAATTACAGAAAAGATTTGGGTGTGTAGTCGTGTGTTTGTTAGCGACGTTAGCTTTTTAGCTCTAGCACTAAACTACAGAAGCAAAATTACTGTAAACATTACTTGGGTGATATGCTATTTTATTAAACCTAGTACGAGTAGTACATGTTTTTTAGTATTTTAAGTAGTAGTTAGAAAAAAGTCAATGGAACCTTAGCAATTTAATCGTTAAATTCTAGCTGATTTGAAATGAAATGCATTAGCGAGCTATGCTACATTATTTACCGTGGATCAAGTACTGTTGCAGTGGAGAAGAGCAGGTTTTTTCCACATCAGAAAAGCGCTTCTGTACAGCTGTAAGTAAAGTATGTTTCTCTTTCACCAACAGTCTCTGTGGCACAGTGACAGCAGGAATCGCATCTGAGGCTAATGCGTCCGAGGAGCTCATTTGTTGAGTTTTGCGTCTTGTTGGAGTCTTTTTGGCTGGTTCAGCTGTAGTTGAATGTCTTCTAAATCAAGACATACAATGTGCGATATTAGAAATCTTGTATAGAATAGAATCTCGCAATTCTATTCAGTCAAACAGAGTAAAATCGGCCTAGATGGACTACAAATTTCGACTTTTTCGTCTCCGTTTTGTTAGCCTACATGTGTCCACACGTACTGGGGAGGTGGTTTTGATTGTGATTGTATGTGTTTAAAAATGGGCTAAAATCTCACAGTGCAGTCTTGGCAGGAATTTATCAAGACAGCATGTTCAAAGTGACCAGCGACTTTGTGTCCGGCCACCACAGCATCAGCAACACTTCTCTGTATGAGCAGACTCTTGTTGTCATTTTTTCATTAGAGCGGCAGTACGCTCGGCCTACGTCACATGACATCAGGTAGTACTGGATGTTGGTATTGGTGCATTTTTTTTTTTTTTACTAGTGCCAGGACATGATCATGGTATTGGGCTGATACCCGACACCAGTATTGGTATTGATGCATCCCTAATATTTTTTTATCAAATGGGCCGTTTAAACAAAATATGAGAGACTGTTAACAGTGTTTAAAAAAAGATGTACTACCAAGACTCTTGAATACTAAATGCTACTAATTAAATGAAATTACCACCTTCCTTTTTTGGCTGGGAGCTAATAGTTAAACGAGCAAATGAGAGACACTCTGTACGTTAGGAAGGACGTTGTCCTCTCTGTTTCATTCCAAGTCTCTCAAATTAAGATTTACCCACAGACTGGTACATTACAAGGTGCTGCTCCATTATAGTAAATGCCACTGACATTTTGCAGCTTATCTACACTCAGCTCAACCTACATAAGCAGTAGTGTTGTGATACTGAGACTTCAGTCTTGCTCAGCCTGTTTTAATATAGTTGACAAATTCAAGTGCAACCTGAAGACATTACATGCGAAGGGAATTAGCTGGGTGGTGGTTCATGTACTTGCAGCATTGTTGCTGTTAATGGGGCTGTTTTACGAGCTGCTACAGTTTTGGGTGCTTGTAAAACATGAGAGCGAAAACATGCAAGGCTGTCCGTTCGTGCTGTGATTTCCCTCCTCTTTTAAGTCTTTTTGGGCCATTAACACTTGCTGTATATGGGTCATATTAAAGGGACCGTAACCTACTTTTTTTTTTTGTATTTCATTTTTTACTGACGTCTACTTGTGAAGTTTATGTACTAAAACCGAGACAATTTTTATCCTTTAGATTTGAGCCTTTTTTGTTACTGTGCCTTTAGAACCGATATACACGTAACACTGTTCTGATTGGCTGTAGTGAAACACCCATTATAGCGTCAACAGGAATGATGAGGGCCAACCTGCTGGTAAATGTGATCTTTTTGTGATGTAACCAAAAACAGCGCATTAAAAAATGGGGTATTTTTGTAGCTTAATTTCCATATACAGTTGTGTGCAAATGTTTGGGTGCCCCACACTAAACATTTCAGGAAAATGCCATATTTATATAAATTTGTTCCATGTAGAGGATTTATTTATTATGTATTTATATTATGTATTTATTTTCAGTTAGAAAATCAATAAAACATGTAATATTATGGCTGTATTTGGCAAATGACCTTATACCTCATGAGCTAGAGGGTGAGTGGCACTTTAACAGTGTTTCTGTGCTGCATCAAAACTTTTTCATTTCAAATTCCACGATTGATTCCATGGAAGATTCCATGAAATTGGCTTTTAAACATATTAATGCCAAATAGGCATGATGACAAATTTGGGAAGGCCTCATAGAGCAGAAAGCATCACAGGCTTTTCAGAGCCACTTTTTGTCACATGTTTGTCACTTCTTCCTCCAGCACTCTCCACGCTCTTCCTCAACCGTGCTCAAAGCAGCCGTCTTGTAGAAATCTGCTGAAAGGCATGAAATTAACTTACTGTGAAAAGCAAGGAAGAAGTGAGAAGGCAGTGTTCAGGTTGGCGGGCCAGCGAGAAGTGCTTCTCAGTTGAGTGGAAAAACATCTGTTTTAGCTCACTTGCGTGTCTGAAATGATTTCTAAAGGCAAAAGAAATGCCATGAATTCCTGCTTTTCCAGGGGTTGTTTTTGACACGGAGAGCACAGAGCATTGGTAGAAGCTTAATTGATGGAAGATGCTATTAATTTAAAACATGTGGTTTAAAACCTTAAAAGCGCTTGAGAATAATGTTCTCTTTGGTTACATATGTTTCTGCATGACCCCAGGACGTGTTTACCCACTATGTTTGTGAAGGGATATTCATGAATTAGCTGTTTTCCTCTGCTAAAGTTGAAGTAGCAAAGAAACACAAAGAGCCCTGCTGTGGTGACACAGTAAAATTCTCATAAGCAGATTTCTTAATTTCTTCCGTCTGTGAGGCTTTTTATCTGACTGCTCGGCAGAATTTAACAGTGTTTTATATGAACTTAGTCAAAATCGACCCAACGCCAGCATTGTTTCTTCGTAGTCAAGATAAGAGATAAAACTACTGAGATAACTATAGATCAGGCCTGGCATCAGGACATCACTTAGTGGGGCAATGCCCAACCAACCAACCAATCATCATGCCCCACTAAACCCACTATTTCTCACATGCTTCTAAAGTGTCAAGTGAAACTAAACTTCGTGCTGTGTGTGTCCAGTATAAAAGGCTGCATAGAAGGTTTTGCATACATCATTTGTATTGGTTACATGTTTGGAACGTGCTTAATGTTGTGGGAAGATAAATCAGCTGACAGGTGTCCTAAATGGGCCAACCTTTGGTCATTTGCTGTAAATGTGGCTCTTCTGTTGATTATCTCCTGAATGTGTGGCTCCTTTGGACAGATCTATCATAGATTTCTCTATAGATTTTGTGACATAGATCCTTTCACACCCCCTTGCATTTCACAGAAAAATTCAGAATTTCAGAATAAAAATATTCCACGTTTCATTTTTGTAATAAATAGTTTAGTCCCCTTTTATGATGGATAGCCCAAAGATTCTGTGAGATGAGCTGTTATGTCAGATGAGGAGACAGGATTTTTGCTGACCTAGGTAGCAGCGACGTGTTTTCATGGTCAGGTTGACTGAATGGTTAGCCGAGTTCATATCACATCACTAACGTAGTGGTGCAAGTGAAATGACCTTGATAGGCGAACATGAATCTCATTCAAGATTGAGGATTTTGTGAGTTAATGTGTTATACTAGATTAATACAGATTTATCACTGTTCACATCTTATAGCAATCAGCTAAAGTGTCAGCTAGCCTGCTGTCTCAGTTTGTAGGTCCGTGGCGGCTAAACAAGTGACAGAGGATGTTCAGCCAGAGAACTTGCAGAGAGGCGCATTACCACTCTGTAATGTCATCCGGGTTTCTCAAACGCTAGAGGGCGCTCCCGAGCGAGTCCAAAATGAATGGGTTTTGAGTAAAATCATAGTTTTTAAATGCTTAAACATTTTTAATGTAAAAGAATATAATCATATCTTGAACACAGAACAGCGTAAAACATTTTAACACCACTGTTATATTTTTGGGCGCTTTTAAACTCGAGTTATATGAGTTTAAAACGGCACCTTATGTACGTCCATGACGTCAGTGAGCACGAACAATGAGCTGCTCCGCTTGCCAGCCAATCAGAACTCAGTAGCAGTAATGCTAGCATCCTGCTGCTGTAGACAAAAGCAAAAGACTGGTAAGTTTTCTTTACTTTTTTAGTGAAGTAGATCCTTCCACTTCCTAAAATTAAAGGAAAATTCTGGACAGGGAATTAGAAACTATTTTAAATTTTCGTTTTTAGCTCCTTTGACCCCCATTCATTGAGGACTTGCTCGCGGACACCCTTTGCTGTTTTTCAGTCATGTTTTTGATATAACAAGGGAAATAGGAAGCGGCCAGGCTCCTCATAAACCGGCTCTGGTTCAGCCTTTTCACCTGAATATCAACCACAGCCAAACAAATGAACATGTATTTGGCTAACTGTCTTTGTTTCAACGTTGTTTGCCATTTTAACGCCTGTCAAAGATGTCAGTGATTAACCTAGTAAGTGTTAACACACAAAAACAAATGTTCAACTAACACTTTTGGTTAACAAGGTAATTTAATTTCCGATAAACTGTTGGTTTTTGAATAGGCAGGTGCAACTTGCAACTTGTTCCGCTAGCGCTACAGTGATGCACAACTCTCGGTTTTCAAGTCAACTTCAACTCTCGACTTCTCAACTCCACTTCATTTTAACCGATAGCGGCAGAGCCGTTGTTTAAAGAGATACAACAGAGATGAAACAGTTCTAAATGTAGTTTACAGCACAATCGCAACTAGAATATTTAGCCACATGACACAGTGCTAAGCAAGGCTACAGCTGAGTCTTTTAACATCATGTTTCTTCTGTTGAGTGTAGCCTTAAGCTATAGCCTGCAGATACAGAGGTTAGCCTATGCCTTTAGTCCCATAACAAAAAAAATTAAAAGTTGCGAGCTAATAACTTTATTTGTTTGTTGGTTGTTCAGTTGGTTGTTGTTTAAACTGTGAATATGAACTTCAGGCTAGCCCCGGTCAGGCCTAAATCATCACTGTCCACAGAAAAACATGTATGTCCAAAATAGCAACTTTACAGGAGAAAGCAAAATTGTTCTTAGCTTTCAATGTAAGTTAATATAAAGAGGTTTTATTCTGAACGATTTTTGAGTTTTTCTAAACCATTCATCATAAAACTTTCAGACAATGGACATCTACTGTGTTTAAATGATGTATCAGAATTAACAAAAATGGAGATACATGTTTTACTTTGAACAGCAACTATATGTTTGTTAATTTGGACTAATAATATGTGGTAGATCTAAGTAAGTGCACACTACATTACGTCACTGTCATGTTATCTTAAGCTGCATCTTTTTGTTCAATAAAGCCTAAAGTCTTTTTTATATAAAACTCAGTGCTGTGTGTGATGGTTGGGTCTTGTCTGTCATTTTAGGATTGATGGTTAACACAATGCTGTGGCTGTACTGCAGGTAGATGATATTTTTTTCATTTGCACACTTTTAATATGTTTAAAATCTTGACGTGCATTTCTTGCGAATGGGAATCGCTTTACGCAAAGTGTACTTGAACGGTGTACTGTGGCGCAGTAGTGACCTGATGGCCAGACTAGTCCTGAGACCCTGCTGTTGTCCGTGCTAGTTGAGCACGCGGCAGGTGGGGAGTTAGCGTCCGAATGCTGTGCTGAATTTGCACGTGCAGACTGAAAATATGATTTGGAACAGCGACATGGTTTGTGCGTTCTGTCAGTGACTGCAGACTTTTCCTCTGGAACACAGCAGAGGTTCTTTCTAAGACACAACATATTTCATGGACAGCCTCATCCAAGAAATGAGAAGCACTGTTACCTCTTATAATCTTCCTGTATGTTGTCTTTGACAACTAAACCACGGACTTTGGCCAAAAAAACATGCGACTGTAAGCTTTCCTTCTTCAGGCTGTGGCGTTAGCAAGCTAACAAGATTCAGTAGCACAAGGATTTAGCAGCGCACAGAGGAATAGAGGAGCCCCTTCAGATAAGCTAATGAGCTAATCCCAGGGCAAACTGGTACAGTGTTAGATGCTAATGAGGAGATGTCTTCTGAGGTATTTTCTCCTCAGCGGCTGTGCTAATTTGTTAGTTTGTTAAAGACATGCATTTTCACTGTTTCTGGTCCCAGCAAATATCAGCTAATAGCTAATGTAGCCTAGTTAGCTAAAAAGCTCTGCCGCTTTCTCAGGCATGTCCTCAATAACACATGCTTGGCAGTGCAGCCATGTTAAGGCACTTGTGTTTTTATATTAGCAAAGTAATTCACTAAAGCAGTGCTGTAATCTGAGTGATTACCGTCAAGATCCGTGATTTTAATCCAGCACAAATGTGTCATGTCTGTAGTTTTTACAAGGCTAAGTAATAATTTTCTTCCATAATTTGCTGAACTCAGAGCTCCCTCAGTGATATTAGTCCCATTTAAATCAACATCATAGTAACAGAAAAATGTCTTTTTTTGCAGCAAAGCAAGACTAACATCTAAAATGAGGCTTGATTTCACCCAATTCCTTAATCCTCAAGTTCATGACAAGACTACTGCAATCCACTGCAATTCGGTGTATATAATTCCTCTCATATGCTAGGAGTCTCCTACCTCGTCCACCATCACTTTTTTTTTTTTAATTTTTATTTTTTTGTCGCATAATGCTGAAGTAAACGTCCACGCAATGATATCCATTTACACATTACTAATATACTGCTAATCTACACATTACTAATGTAGCTCAAACAGGGCTTTAATTGCAAATATGAGTAAAACTGACATATTATAGTCCTGTTAAAACAGAAGACATAAATTCAGCCTCTCATTGAACTGTTAGCCTTTATATTTTTTCTTTTTTCTAAACCAAATGCAAATTTCAGTATTTGAATACTGACACCATGTACAGTTAACTGTGCACTTGAGTACCCGTGGACAGATCATAATACGTAGTTGCCTTGGGTGGCCAAGGTGCAATGTTTGTGGAAGGCTTAGGTCCAAAAGATAAAATAATATATTAATAAATAAGGTAGATAGGTTTAAATGGATGTTTTAAAGGAAAATAAAAATGTAATAAATTAAATGTAATGTAAAACTGTGTTTACCTACTCATTAGGAAAGGGGTGGAGGTTGGAGCCAAATCAAATCAAACATCTTCAAGGGCCAACTTTGCCCCATAGGCCACGTTGGAGGGCAGCCCTGGTCTAAACGTATATATAAGGGTGATATGGGGACATTTCTTTATTATGATATTTAACAAATGCATCACAGCACCACTGTATCAGATGATATTTAAAGCTGCACTAAGTAAGATTTGGGGATTTGGAGACCTCTGTGGTGAAAATGTGTAATTGCATGCAACATTTTAATTGCAGAAGAACATTTTGTACTGTCAAATGTGTTTTAGACCCCTGCTTGAGCGGATGAATCGGATGATTGCGAGCTCGTTGAAGGAGTACTCAAAGACTCAAAACTGGTTGTGAATTATCGTCTATTGTCATCATATCTTCATCAGTATAATGTTGATTTTGAGACCCAATTGTTGACCTGGACCTTACTTTTGAGTGAGTGTGTGTGTGTGTGTTGTTAATACATAAAGATGTACGGTGTGGTCCGATGTGTCTGCAAAATCTGACCAGACACATCTAACTTTTATATTATTATTTCAGGTTTTACAGGGCAACTGGCAGCAGTGCATAGACACCATATTTTAGTGTGTTTTTCCTGTCTTAGTAATGCTACTTCTTTCAATTTTAACAAAAAAAAAAAAAAAAACTTACGTAGTGCAACTTTAAGCTAGCATTAGTGAAATGAATAAGTTAGCATTAATAAAGGTAATAAACCCTTACTTTCTGACTACTGCTACTCTACAAATGAATGTCTTACAAACCTGGCATAGCTTGTTTTAATTGGTCTGTTCAGTTTTTTTTCTCTTAAGCATAAAAGGGAATGTCAACAGTGTTATAAATGTTAAATGACGTTTGAACTGACAAGTAATATGCAGAAAACAGAATTAAAAAAACTAAACACAACAACAGAAAAATCACGATTTCATGGGCATTATATCATGATTATATTGCTTATTGTCTATCAAATATTGTTAAAATATCACTACTACTGAAAGGCAGTCTTGTGTTTTGTCAATATAATGGTACACTGTGAAAGATGCTATATTGACCAGCATTAATAAATGTCTGGATAGAACACGCAGTCAACACGAAACGTTGCAGTTTGTCAAACAAGCTCGTTCCATCAAATGTGTATTGTGGTGCTGGAGTGACCTCCCTGTGCCTGATGACCAGACCAGCCCTGAGACCCTGCCATTGTTTCTGCTAGTTGTATCTAATAAGCATGTGACAGGCGGGGAATTAGCGTTCGGACGCTCCGAGACATATGATCTTCATTTCCTGAAAGAGTCCTAGTCTGCAGCTGACCGTCTCTCAGAAGAGCAGAATGTGGCCAAGATGCTGACTGCACCAGTGGACGATGTGACGTTATGTAATATTCAGCGCGACGGCTCTGACCCACTAACCCTCAACGCATCACTGCAGAAAAAGAGCTGTGCTGCGTCCCCTGTTTGCTGTTGGGGTCCTGAGTGGGCTCGTTTTTGTAAGGGCTGCTGTTTTTGCTGTGGCAGCTGTGTGCATTATTGAGCTGGCCGGCCGAGCTCTGCGGTGTTTTGTACTGCATCCTGTCGTGTCATCCCGGGAGTGAAATGTGCTGAGTGGGCGCGCCTGAGCCAGCCAGCCTGTGTGTGTTCTGCATCAGCCAGGCCCAGCTTAGCGTGACGCTGATCGTTAGCACCTGATTACAGTCGGATAGGGCAAGCGCTGATGACCGTGAGCGCTGGGGCTGGTCCTAAGGGTGTCTGATCGTCTGATTTTCTTTTCTATCCTTTACAGAGTCATTTTAGATGTAGTGTTCTGATACCAATAGTGATACTCAGTGGCGTAACTGGGATCTTATGGTCCCCGGTACAAAAAATGAACGGGCCACTCATATGAAAATTGCTTTCAATTAATTTCGGTGCCACTCCACCCATTAGCATCCAATGTTAACCTAAATGTTTGCACTTTAAATGTTTTGCATTTTAAAAAAGCCCTGCACTAAAAATGTGTTTTTTAAATGGTTAACTCCTCTTGGATGGCTTATTATGATGATATAGATATTTAGATTTGTTGATATAGATGACATAGATGACATAGATATATAGATATGATACTTACCAGATAACAAGAGGATAGCAAGCCACTCTAAGCCTGCTTATGGCAAAGCTGGCGGCCCACTGGCTTTTTGCTCAGCGTTTTCTGGGCGACCAGCTCGTGATTAAGCAGAGTATTAGACACAATGCCAGTTTTTGTCGCTAATTCCACTCACATTCCAATTTACTTATTTTTCCTTCATGTCTTTCCTTTGTTATCCTTTGCAAATTAGTTTTGGAAATAATTATAATTTAGCACAGGTTTAGCAACATTTTCAGCAAAATCATTTTATATTAGGCCTAGTCCATAACTTTTCTCCCAGTTGTTTATAATATTTGATAAAAATATCAGCGGACTGATATGCTGCTATCTGGGTTCTTATACTCTATATGGAAAAAAACAGTATTATATGGTGATTTGTGTCAAATACGTTATTATAGTTGTATGCAAAAGTTTGGCGCCCCAGGTCCAGTGCTGAACAATATTGGGGAAAGTGTCTAAACGCCATTTTTCTGCCCAATATTGTGACTGTGATTTATATTGAATGTTGAATTTGAATGCTGGCAGTTTAAACCAGTTAGTTGTGGTTGTTCAAGGTGTTTAATTGCTTTTGACTGGTCTAATTGTTCTATAGTCAATTCACAAGCTTCACGATATAATGTTAAATTTCCCCACTTAAAACTTATGACAATATTGTTAATAATAAAGGCTATCATTAACATTGCAGCCCCTTCGATTTGAAAATTGCACTGTGACATTGCGATTTCGAAAAAAGACTGATTCGTCTTTCAGCCCTACCCTGGTCCAGTTACGTGTTTTGTTGATTTTCAAAGTGAAAGTCAGCAAAACATGTCGTTCAGCCAGGCGCACTGAGGCTGCACGTCTGTATGCGTACGGTGTGTTAAATAAAGACAGGACACTGATTTGGACGCAGCAGCATACCGAGAATAGCGTTGTAGTGCTTTATTCTTCTCCACACTCATTCACGCCTGTCTCCTGTTTGTACAAGTGGTGTGTGTTATATGTAGAGGGGTGCTGGGAGCGTGGGGGGGGGGGGGCAGTTGGATGGGAAACACATGGCGGTCTGCAGGGTGTCGGGGAGCAGGGCAGGGCAGGGGCAGAATCCACGCATTCCTCTTCTCCCTCGTGGCGAACCTCCTCATCTTTCAAACGATCTGACCTTCCGTCCCTCCAAGTGAGGCTGGAGTCCAGAGGCTCAGACTGTCTGGAGTCCTTTTAGGAAACGTACGGTGGCCACTTATGGAGAAATGGGAGGGTGGTGTGCGCATCTGTTGTTGTTAGAGCAGCAGGGTGTCAGAATCCAGGTCTGGGATCAATTTTGTTTTGCCTCCTCTAATGCAGTGATTCCCGGTCCTGATCCAGGAGATCCCCTATCCTGCTTATTTTGGTGTTTTCCCATTTATTAATATATCTGGTCCAACCACATGGTCCGCCCACAAAGGCATTGTTTTGTAGCTTTGAGCACAAGCAGAACTCTGGCGAAAGCCTATTCAACCTACTGAGAGATTGTAGCGCAGATTCATGTTTTGTATGCGTGTGAAGGGTCACTTGGCTTCCATAGATCAGGCATAGGTTTTTTGTAATGTAGTCTAAGTTTTTTGGAATAAACGTTTGTTATGCTAAGCAGAAAATCACTGACTTCAGCTGTTTCAATGTTGCTTCAGGCAACTACAGGCCTTACGATACAATATTGTGATACAAGTCACGATACAGTTCTGCTGCTGTACTTAAAAATTTGTGATATGCTTGGTATTGCAATGTGACATATATTGCAGTCTATTACTTTTGACTGCAAGCTGTTGCCCAGAAAGAAAACTTTGTTTTATCAGTCTTTTTTTATTCAAGCAGAACAGAATTGTGTAGTGAACTATTTTTAGGGCTGGGACGATAAACAAGTTAATACCATGGGTTTTACATGTTTAGTGTATGTGGGACAGTTTCCCTTTGTGCCAGAGGAGGGAACGAATACCAAGACCCTTTCACACAGAGTTCTACAGACAGCGTATGTGCCTGTATGTGTTGATACTACACTATATGACCAAAAGTGCGTGGAAAGGCTTCTGGGAACGCTTTCCATACTGCCGTATAGTGCCAGATTTATCACTCCACAGGACACGTTTCCATTGCTCCAGAGTCCAGTGGTGGCATGCTTCACACCACTCCAGCTGACGCTTGGCATTGCGCATAGTGACCTTAGGCTTGTGTGTAGCCGCTCGGCCATGGAAACCTCTCAACGCACAGTTTTTGTGCTGATGTTGCTTCCAGAGGCAGTTTGGAACTCTGTAGTGAGTGACACAGCAGAGGATAGTCGATTTGTGAACTCTACATACTTCAGCACTTGGCGACACCACTGTGGGTTTGCATGGTCTGCTGTTTCATGTCTGAGCTGTTGTTGCTCCTCGACGCTTCCACGTAGGAGCACAACTGTTAGCAGTGAGTGTGGCTGAAACACCTGAACTGAACAACTAAGTGGAGTGTCCACATACTTTTGGTCATATAGTGAATTTTTAAAATCTGAAATATGTTGCAATATTAAACTGTTTTACATTAAAAAATATTAAAATATCAAACAGAGCCTGGTTGTGGACTAGAGGTGTCCACTCCCATGGAGTCCTGTGGGACACATGAGACCCACCACAATATCTTGCGGCGCAGGACTAATTTTCAGTGTTGTGTGCGGGAGCGGGCGGGAAACCAGCCCACCACAGGCGGGAGCGCGGCGAAGCACACATGAAGAGAAATCTCGGAAATGAACGAATAGCCTAAATAAAGTAGAAAGATCACCAAATAATATAGGTGAAATACATAATGAGAACAGGAAAACAGATAAAATGAATGAAATCTGAGATGCGAAGCAACTGATCCCATGAACAACATGCAAATTCTCATTGCTTATAGAGACAGTGGAGCCTTCAGTCCGACGTCAGTCCAGCAAAACACCAAAAATAAAGAGCGGGTGCGGGACAAATTATTCTGTTTTTCTGTGGGAGCAGGATGAAATCCTGCGGGAGCGGGCGGGAGCAGGACAAATAAAACCGTCCAGCGTGGACCTCCATTGTGGACTGCCACTAACTGTAGGAGTAGGACCTTCTTTCAGGGGGCTGATGTTGGTGTGAAACATTCGCTAGTTGCTGTTGATATCCAACACCAGAAACAGGGCCTACTTGACTGTTGAGTCATGCAGTGTTGCAAGCCCTTGTTGCTGTTGTAGCCAGAGTAAAACGAGAATTGCTCAAATGCTGTAAGGAATATTGCGATGTCCTCCAGAGCGCCTGCAGAGTTGCTTACTCAGCCAAAAATGCTGTGACTCTCACAGGAGTCATTCATGTTACCTTTTGTCTAGATCTGCGTTTCCCTTCTCTCTCTACTGGATTGTGTCATCATTTTATGCTTCTACATTCAGCTGGAAGTGATTTGGATGTAGCTGTGATGCTATTCAGAGTTAAACATCATGAAGCATAATATATTGTACAAGTCTCATACAGTATAAACATTCACAGCTGGGCTGTGTAAGAGGACACAGTTACTGAGACTGTAAATCTTTTTGACATTTGTTGCACATGAGCCTGAAATTACAACCAAGAAATAGTGAACAATCCAGCAGTGCTGCAGTGCAGTTCAGCCCCGCATCCCTGTGCTGAATGAAATGTGCCTCCTCTGCTGTAAAATACAGGGAGCAGTGTACTCTATAGATTGCTGTGAAGGAGGCAGTAGTAGTGGGTGATACGGGTTCATCCGATATACTGGATGAAATTCTTCTCAAGGTATGACTTTGTCATCACCGATATACTGATATGACACAAATAAATGCAGATAATGTGATGTATATACACCGATCAGGCATAACG
>JAILXH010065334.1:24427-35832 GCA_023558415.1 Piaractus mesopotamicus | reverse complement strand
GAGAGAGAGAGAGAGAGAGAGAGAGAGCTAAATGCTACAGCCTCTCAGTATTGTTCCCCTGAGGCCTAGAAGCAGTGGGGAGATAAACAGTGTTTAGCAGTTGAAAGGAACAGAGGAAAAGAGCTTATCAGATGTGTTCTCAATGGGCTGGAAGCTGCACTATTAGGCTTCCAAACAGATAAGGGCTGAGAGGGGGGGTCGTAGCAGCTCTGGGCTGGGGACTAAAAGCCAGGCAGCACTAGACCCAATCGAGGAACTCTACATAAAGTGATAACTCTGCCATAAAACTCCTTAATTAGAAAGACGTGATATTTGAGTTTACTGGTGTGGCTTGAGGCAAGTGTGATGATTTAGGCATGCACTCTGCACAATGCCAACTGAAACTTTCATTACCTGTTAGCTATATTTTTCTTGTAGCTCTTAAATGCTTTGAATTGTTTAAAAGAGTTAGAAATACCAAGAAAAAAATGACAGGGAGAGAGTGAGTAAGAAAATTGGGGGGAGTGGGGGGGATGGGGGGGGTGTTGGTGGTGGGGAGGAAACCAGGAAAAGTGAAAACTGCTACGGTAAAAAAAAAAAAAAAAAGGCTATTGCTAGAGAGTAAGAGTGGGGGGAGTTCTGACTACACGCTGTCCCTCTCCCTTTTCCTGCTCTCTCTTTCTGGGCTAGAAGTCAGAGGGAAAGACAATGGGCCAAAAAGATGGTTCCCAACCGGCTGCTGAATGGGCACACTGTTGGTGGTAGTGCTGCGTTCAAAAGGCCGCGCCGCCACATTGTCCTCCCCAATCGCCACAGGAGAATAGTGTTTGCTGGTGGCTGCCAAAAGGTTAGCAGCCCTGCTGAAAGGAGCTGAACATTATTCACTGGCCCTAACAGAGCCTGGGGAAGCTTTTGTATGCTGCCCTCTCTTCCCTCAGCCCGCTCCGGATCTACCCCGGTAAGGCTGCCCCTAGTGAGCGATGCAGTGTTACCCTCCAAAAAGCAGCCATGATGGAACATTCCACCTAAACCTTTAAGTGCCACCCACACCCCTAAAATACAACTAGGACCTCCCCAAAAAGGGCAAAGATTATACCTCTGTCACCTTTTAATGTTACGACAGCCACCGCTAACCAAAACACATATGCAGATATGCAAAACAGCTCAGTGCGAAACACACCAGAAACATCAGGCTTACAATGTCCTTCCCAGCCTTTTCATTTTGGACTGTTTCACTTCTTTGCATGGCTGTTCTGCCATTCATTTGTACATACCACAGGTTATTAGTAACCTATTAGTACACTGAACATAAACTAATCTATAAACTGCCATGATAGAGTACAACTACAAAACATCTTGTTAACCATGACAAAACAATAATTAAATATACACGTACACATTTTGTCACTTATTTGCAAAAACTAAAGTTAGAGGGCGGGATATGATATCATGGGACACTAGGTACGCGCTTAAGGATTAAAACACCACTGGGTGCCATAGACCATGGAAACAATACTGACTGCAAGATCGTTAGCATTAGTGAATTTCTACTGAAACATGTGACCAGGAGGAGGATTTATAAGTCGACTTTTAAAAATAAATCAACTTCAGGAACACAAAAAAAATTGCAAAACATACAGTCAGAATCCTCAGAGTAAGCAACAAGGGGTCCTTTTCATACTTCATTATATCCATAAATCCAAGTAAAATATGGCTTAATAAAAACTGTAAAAAGGTGCCATATCCCTAAAGCACTTCCACTTGGCTGTCCATTAAAGCCAGTCCATTCTTTCATCAGATGAGGAATCAAGGAGGGAGTGAAAAAAAAAATATGATCTTTGAAACATAAAAGCAGATCATAACTCACAGGGTGTCAAATGCTAAAAACACGCAGAGCATATGCATGCAGTTATTCTAAGTGGATTTGTGGTAATGCCATAGAAGTCACCCTGTGCATTCAGATTTCATGTTGGAGAGCGTTTCATAATGGAAGGGCAGCACTCACTCACTAATCTACATACACTAGGACTGAACGATTTAGAGAAAATATAGTGTGATTTTTCTCACCAATATTGTGACCACGATTTAAACTGCGATTATCTTCTATGAATTGACAGGCCTGAATATTGAATTCTAGGCCTTTCTTTTGCCAAGAAGACCAGAATATCGACTTTTTCTGGCTTGAGGCTTGACCCCTGAACGTAGTGTGCCAGACTGCCTGTAAGTTGTGATGTCACAAATACATGGAGGTTTGATTGCCTCTGACTGGTCTAACCCATCTACAGGCAGTTCAAAGCTTGTGTGCTACTAGGTTAAATTTCCCCACTTAAAACTTAAGACAGCATTTTTGATAATGTAGGCTTTTTTTTTTTTTTAATAAAATTGCAGCTCTTGCGATTTAAAAAAATTGCACTCTCTTAAATTGTGATTTCGATATAAAAACGATTCATCTTTCAGCCCTCACACACATGTACAGTGGTCCATAAGTAAGTGGATAGTGACTTTTTTTTGATGTTTTACTTTAAAATTAGTTGACGGTAGAGCACCTTTCAGCATGATGAAAACGTGTAATGTTCCTGAGTGGTTGAGTTAGTCACTCAACCTGCACTTCATGCATTTCACTTACTGAAGAGACATTGGGGGGGGGGGGGGAAACCTGAAACAAGCAAGGATTGAAGATGACTGCAATAAGAGACAGCATTTGGTTCTATGGGTTGCAGACTTTAGACAGTCGTTTACAACCACAATTTATGGTTCCCTATAATGAGGGACTGTGTATAAAAACGACTGTGATTCCTACATGGTTATCCTAACACAAAAAAACAGAGCAAAAACAATAAAAACTGCCATGCATCATTGTCCAGTTACTTCAATTCTGAAGAGTATTTACTGTGCACATTACACTCAAGAGGTGCTTCCCACTCATTCATTCACACACTTTCTCTGTTACACAGATGTCTCTTACCTGTCCAGCACATAGCCAAGAGCTTTCTGTCGTGTGCCCGAGTAGACAGAAGGGCTGTTCTCCCAGGCCACCAGGTTGGAGGCATCATGGAACAAGTGAATATTCACCAGGTCAAAAGCACTAGGGACACAAAAGGAAATATTTTTAACTCCGACATGTGCAAGACAAAGGGTGTACTGTAATTTAAGTCCAAAGTTGTTGTGACAATGTACCAGCACTCATACCTCTAAAAAAGGTAATTCATACCCCTACTAGGCAGACAATGTTCTCCAAAACTGTACACTCCAGAAAATGTTGCAATTCATTAGGTCATCATTATTTTAAAAACAAAAAATGTCTGTAACGGCTCAAGCCTCTTTAAAAAGAATAAACTTGCAAATCTCATTTATAATCTCTGTAGTTCTGCACATAAAGCTTTGCTTTTTGATATACCATTCTCTAACCCTTCACATTTTACATGAAGTCTATAAAGAATATGACATGAAACAGTATGCGCACAGGCCTCTAATCTGTTTAAAAGTGATGTGTAGAATGCTACAGATGCTTTCACAGTGACACCGTGGCTAAGCCTGTTATTCCTCTGTCACCGTTTCATTCCCTCGCTCCCTCTCTCTGCCACCCGCATGTCATCCCTCTCTCTGGATCAGAGCCCTTTCCCTGTCTAGCATCATCCCTCTCTTCCAATCCCCTGTTTCGGCCCTTTTGTTCTGTTGTTTTTCTGCTATTAGATTATCATAGCCACCCCACCCTCCCTTGCCCATCTCCCCATGGAGAAAACCTTTAGATCCAGAATGTGCAGGTTCAATTGCATGTAATGTTTTCTGTCATCTGTCAGATGGAGCTGCTTGACTAACGTGATTAGGGTTAATCCAATCCAGCCCTTCTCCTGCAGTCCACTGGCCGGACCACAGAACTATAACACACACTGACTGGAGTTGGACAGGGCTGGGTAAAGAGCTTCCTGGCTAACTGGCCCGAAAGCAGCACATACACAGACAGACTGAGGAGAGTCTGTGCAAGTAGATGGACGCGTGTCGTGAGTGTATGTGCATTCATATGTGCAGGTAAACCACATGCACTCACCAGTCTGCCAGAGCCCAGCGAGTCCTGATGAAGCCTTTTCTGGACCATTTGCACTGCAAATAAACAATACAAATGCACAACTTTAGCATTTTAGAAGAAATGCAGATTTCCCACATTACAGTATTTACAAGTATGTTCTACACTCGCCCTCACACTCTGTTAATATAGTCAACTATGCAACTGACTGCTAGAATTAGTAGTGAATGACAGATCATATGAAGGACAAATTCAATATTTTCAGGTCATGAAAAATATTTTGTGCAGAATTTGGCTCATGCAGATGGGTCAGTCTTGGTCACTCAGAGCAGGGCAGACTGCTCAATGTCAACATCATCTTCCATCACCCGTGTGGATTGTTAAAGCTGATAATTATTCCTCAACTGTCATTTCTTAAAACACAAGAAAATAAATAGCAGACCGAAAACAAAAAGCAAATTTTATAAACAGCAAAAACTCACGGTTCCTAAATAATACAGATATTGTAGCACCAGACAGTCAGACCTTCCCAATATTCTTAGCAGTTTTGTAGGTTTCTGTAATTATCTTGATTCTTTATTACAAAGAATTGTTTTTGTGTTACAACATTAAGTCATGAAGAAATTCGTGCTTTATGAGCAGTATCAGTCAAGCTCTACCAAGTTTTTGAATGGCAATGTGTACACTTGTCTTCTGGCCAATTTATACTTCTTTGGTCATTTTCGAACATTTTTAATTGGTTAATGTTTTTTTATTTATTTTGTTATCCATGCTTCTTGATGTATTGAAGAATTTCCTAAAGAATCATAACTGATTTTTAAAATTGTAAATAAATTGAATTAGTATGAGGTCAGAGATTTACATGCCTAAAATTCATCTTTATCATGTAGCTAGAACAGGGTGACATTTTTGTGTTAGTGGCCTTGACCTCAGTCTGCCCATTCCAATTCAAAATGTTTAAAATTTCAACCCAACCCTAGCTAACAGATAAATAGTATTTTTAAATAGTCTATGCCCCCAAAGAGAGAACAGTGGATTGTCATCAAATGGCCCACAATCTGTTCCATTTTAGAATGCAGTCTAGTATTAAGCACAGTTTTAAAGAGTTTTTACTGTCAGGAACTATATAAAAAAGTTTTAACATTAGATTGTTGACCGCACAACATACCAATTAAGTCTTCAAATGGGTGGAGATGTTGTTCCATACTGGCACTTCTTCATAACTTTAAATACAGAGTCCAAATGAGACGAAATGGAAAAATCAGGGATTTTTTTCCATTTAAATGTGGTAATAAACAAAATAATAATAATAAAAAAACAGAATTATGAAAAACAACAAAAAAAAAAGTTATGAAATGTTTTAGATTCTGCACTAATTCTAGGTCACTGTTCAAATGTCATTGAAGCGAAAGGGAACATATCAAATATTAACAAAATTCTGAAATTAACGTGAATTTTAACATTAATGAAATCAAAATGTAAAAAAAGGTTTCTACTTTTCACTCAGATTGTTATGCTGATAATTTTTTACTAATGGTTTCAGACTTTTTGACCTCACTATAGGTCAACATCTATATATTTAACTCCAGTACAGTAACAACAGAACAATCATATAAGGCAGGAGGTCTAAATCTTGATCTTGTACTCTTTTAGTCTTAGCATTGTATTTACCACAACCCTGTGAAAAACTACTGAAATATTATCAAACAGCTCCTTGAACATTTTAAGTTTTGTCTGCTCCAACGTCTCTACCTTCCTTGTATGAATTCCTTAACTTCTTAATCTAATTTTTCAATCTTCTGGACCATTTCACTTTATCATATACTGGGTGAACGACTGAATCAGGGCTCCCTGATACATGTACATACACACACATCTACACACAGAACATGATTTACCAGATAGCTTGTTATTAAATAAGAGACAAATTGATACTGCAAGTGTCCTCATTTCCAATGCACAGACAAATAAATAAATAAATAAATAACCATGCACTCGCTCTCTGCCTCTCCCCAAGCTCCTAATGGGGAGTTAACTGGTGCCGTGAATAAACTAATTACGGCCCAGGTCACATAATTACAAATTGACTAATTTTATTTAAAAACTCTGATGCAAATTAAAAGCCTGAGAGGTATTTGATTGCACCTCACATCTTTCAGACCACATTAGGACAAGATTAACCGTATCAAACTGAATTACATTAGCATAGTTGAATTAATCTATAAGCTACTGTGGAGCAGGATGTATGATCCCAATAACACCACAGTGTACTGATCACATGGTCGAGAAAAGAGTGAAGCTCAGGACACAAGCCTGACTTTAGAAGAAACCAGCTGCCGAAATGTTTACCAATCTAGAAATCATTCAGCCTATAACATTAACACATTATAAATGCATAATTTCATGTAGTGCTTTATTTTTATGACCACACAAGTAAGACCCTCATAGTGGAAGAGTGTTTTTAACCCATTCGAGTCCAACAACTAAATTTAGTCCTTTGCCAGAAAAAGGGTACTGCCTAGGTGAACTTTAGCCCCCCCAAGGTACATGAAACAACATGAACCTTACGGTGCAATTGTGTACATTAAATGACTTTTAAAAGACACCACCCCGTGCATCTGTACCTTGAAAAGTCACTGCCCTTGTGTCAGAGTGTCTGATGAGAAAAAAAAAAAGTCATGTAACTTATTCTGATTGGTCTAAAACGAAATATTGTAAAGTTACACATCTAGTATCTAACAGATTTGAATTTTTATTATGTTCATTACAGTAATTTTTCTATGTTTATTCACAAAAATTAGACTTCTATTACTTTATCATATGAAATAAATCAAGTGATGTATAATTCATTTCTTTCCATATGGTTTCATCTATTTGAACCATTTGCAGAAGTGAACTTTCGGACACCAACATTAATAAGTGAAGCTGTTTTGCAAATCCTAGCCAAATACATTTAAAAATAGGATCAGAATATTAAGTGTCAGAACATCACAGCTCTAGCACTCTTCACTCTTGACCATTGACCTTAATGGTTATGATAAAACACCACAAATCTTATCCTGTCACATCAAATTATCTCACAGAGAAACAGTCTGCCTGCTCAACCCCCCCCCCACCTCTCAGTGGCCAAAGGAAGGGTCATCCTGTCGGGGACCAGATGTCCGTTAGAAAGGTCAGCAGGCTGGAGGTGAAATAGGCTGCTCTGATAGCTCCCGAGCAATGACAATGACGAACGAGTGGTCAACGTGGGTCGCCGTGACTACTGGCTCGTGCAGGGCCGCCCGGAGACAGTAGACAGTAGGGAAAGGTAGTGATGTGGAAATTGAGGCGCTGGTTCGAGGGGAAAAAACAGGGCAGTCTATAATCTCATATCTGCCACCCACTAGCTGACTCAATCTCTATCTAAAGCCAGCCATGTCACAAGCCCCCTAGAAGAGGTTTGGGGATACGAAGCTACAACGCTCCTACGCACTGACCTTTGTGATGCCATGCTTGAGAGACCTCCCATTGCCTAATAAATAACAGCCCCAGCTGGGTCTGGGATGTGGAGAGGGGGGGTTACCATCCTACAGAGCTGCACAGAGTCAGAAATTAGCTGTGAGTAATAATTACTACTTACAACTTGATGACTGATGAATCGCAGTGCAGGCCTACCCCTTACTCTTTATTCCGTTATTCCTCTAGCCAAGTAAATGGTTATATCAAGTAGGAGCACAGGAGTTACAGCATTGTCTACTGAGAAGGGTAAGGTGACCAAGGTGACAATTGTAAGGCAGTACTTCATCCCAAACACTCAACGCTCCAAACCTTCTTGAAGCATTAGTTTGACAAAAAATCTCATTTTTACAACTTTCCCCTTATTCAAAATATAGTCAATGAGAAAAGACATTTTTTATGTTTGAAGTTTGCTTTTTTAGTTTTGCAGTGGAACTATAAGGTTAATGCACCTGAAAAGTAATGGAAGCTTGTACAATTAGCATCATATAAATAGTATGCCTAAATCACCACACACTTGCCTCAAGCCACATTGTCTCTACATAATCTTAAAGAGAAGAGTTCTTGGGCAAGACTCTACCATTCTACATTCATTTACCATTCTAATTCACTCTGAATGAGCGTATACATGTCTACATTCATTATTGACATTTAAATATGTGTATGTAATCAATGTAAACATACAAAATACAATAGTTGCTATCACTGTTTTTAACTACACCACCATGCCAAAGTAAGGAAACATTATAGATGTAAACAATATATCAAGGAATTACTACTAAATATATAGTTACAGAAATAGATAGTTACAGTATATTATTTAACATTTCCCAACTTCTTGATGCTGTCAAAAACTTTAAAATACTGAATACTTTCTGATGTCTAGCTTATAGTATTTCAATCTACAATGTATAAATTATTGTTGAACAAAATAACAATTATTAATATGACAAGCTGAAATTCCAAACTACTGAAGGGTAGAGTTTGTGACTTTGTGACTTTTTTCCTCATTTTTACAGAAAACAGCATGCCTCACAGAGTCAGAAATCACAGAAGCAAATGAAGCTTTTTAGATGACTTAACATCTAATTAGTGATGCATAAGATTCCATTATTTGTTTGCTACATTAGCCTCATAGCTCCAGTGCAGAAACAGAGAAGCACACTTTGGATAAGCATGTTGGCTGATAGAATACACCTGAAGTATGGCTTTTCACTGAGCTATCAATTTAAGACAGGCAACAAAAGCACCTTGGATCTTTGTATGGGTAGCAAGTTCATCTTTTTTAGGTTTTGCCCTTTGAAAGAGCCGGGAGATGAAGTCCAGCACATCCAAAAACAAAGAAACAAAAAAAAGATGTGTTTTTAATTATCCAGTCAATCACCAAAAGTCTCATGTGTCTGTGTTAAAAAAATGCCATGCCAAAAAGCCTTCAGAGGCATGTGAGTCCGCATGAAACCTTTCCATAAATAAATAAAACTAACGTAACAAATGACCGCGTGGCAGCACGACTTAAAAGGATTGAGGAAAGCCGGAGAAATGACAGGTCGCCGAATCCATCAGCTCGACCTTTCACAAACAATGCGCCGTTTCGTCCAGTTCCTTCTGACTCGGCTTTTCAATTAATATTGTCCCCTCACTCGCCCACCACTTAGAGCCATAACTCATGGCTGCAGTGTTTTGCATACGGGGAGGGGAAAGTCATTTACGCTGGGCCACCCAGTCTTCTGAAGGGGATACAGGGTCATATCATAGCACTCTGACGACGCACTAGATGTGGACAAGGGCAAGCAACCGTACAGAGATTAGTACACTAATGCACACACACACACAAATAAGCACAATGGCAGTCACACACAAAACACTCAATGACATTTACTTCCAAGAGAGTGGCGGAGAACTGTTAAACAGATTAGATTAAATACATTAATGCTGTGGCTCCAAATCCTGGTTCTGGAATTACTCCTATCCTGCATATTTTGCTATTTTCCTAGCTCTAGCACACCTGATCCAACTAATCAGCTAATTAACAAGCCCTTCTTAAGTTGAAGTGGCTTAGATGGGCACATCCAAACACACACATGTGCACCTGCATGCACACAAGCCCATACACATACACAGATTCACAAAGCCTGGCACGAATGCAGGCCGCATTATCTCCTTGTTGTGCTGCCAGTAAATCCCACAGCCAGTCAATCAAACAAGAGAATGAAAGTCCTTCCCCTTCACTGATGTCATGAGGACATGTAAGAGTGACAGCGTACTGATGATGCTAGTAGGAGACATAACGGCATTCACTTCTTACTGAGGCTAGCCATGCTCTCATCCTCGCTGAATGCCCACTGACTCACTGCAATTATCCTCATCACAGTCACCAACCCCCCCTTTAACTTAAAGTTGGTTAGGCATTGAGACTCAAGACGGCATCACCTACACCTGATTTCTCTCCCATTCAGTGGCTATGTAGCTTCTGGAGACCTATGTAGTTCCAACCCAAACCGACCACATCTCAGAGTAGAAACACACTTTTAGGGGACCATTTTTGTCCTCACTCACTGAAATTCAGGCATTTTTTTTAATGAAAATGGAGGTAGTTTGCACAGCACATAAAAAAGCATTATAAAAATTACAATATGTTAAACAATGTTAGCTGTACATGTTTTAGATTGTGCATATACAATATTTATTATATTTATATTGTTATTTTCGTGTTCTTTCCCCCTTACTTGTTTAAGGGGCAAAAATGGTAAATATATGGGTATTTTTGCCCTGTTGCCTTATTTCTGACACTGACCAACCAATCAGTGTTTAATTCCAGAGAGCTTTAACAACCTGAAGAAGTGTTTCTTGGGTTTCTAAGTTTTGGTTAGGAATGTAACTTGTCAGGAGGGTCAATTTCCAGGAGGAGGGATGGTGACCACAAGTGTGTACGGTTCTTGTCTGATATCTAGATGTCGCTCGAGTGTGTCAGAGAGTGCTTTCTCTACCCAGTGCAATCAACTCCGCCACGCTTCAGACCCAGAAGTGGGAAGCGAGCGAAAAATCCCCCTGGTCACACCATCGCTGCATCTTGCCCTGAATTCACCGTTAATAGGATTCTTTTAGAGCAGCAGATGGATGGCGAATCTGGCCAGTTTCATCTACTAAAAGAGGGCATAAATCACAGGGTGGGGAGCAGGACGAAGCTGGGGTTATCACTAGCACAGCCACCTCACCATAGCCCTGCATTAGAGCATTAGTGAAATTAATTCATCTTTCATAAGAGGTCTGCGCCGTATCGGTGATCTATGATAACAACCAATCTCTCACGACGGAGAGCACCGTGTGTGTGTGTGTGTGTGTGTGTGTGTGTGTGTGTGTGTGTGTGTGTGTGTGTGTGTATGCGTGTGCACGTGTGTGTGCAAGCATGAGGGAGAGTCCCCTGTCCCAGCTAGACTACACAAATCTGCTGGATTTAAATGGGATAACATTATCTGGAGTGCTGCTCTTGAGAGCATCATCTGAGATTCATACCCCAGCCGTGGAACGCACATAAATCAATGCACAAACTTTGTTTTCTCTGCCTTTTTTTTCCCCTTTCCCTCGTTCTCCAGTCAACCTTGCTGTTTTTGTTTTGCTTGCGTTCTGTGTAATTATTGCGAATGGTGTAGTGCCTGAATCATTGTAATTGCTTTTAGATCATGTGGAAATGTCACATTTGGAGGCGGGGGATACAGAGGAAAGGTGTGTGTGTCAGCGTGTGTGTGTGTATGTGAGTGTGAAGGATGAGGAAATTGGGAGAGAGGCCCGTGAAAGGCCAGCTCTGTCTGCTTTTGCATATATTTGCGGGTCTGGGCCAACCGAGCGTGGGTAACTGATGAGCTCTGAGAATCAGGCTGACACATGAGCTGCCTCGCTCTTTATTACT
>JAILXH010065314.1:1235-12945 GCA_023558415.1 Piaractus mesopotamicus | reverse complement strand
GGGAAAAAACATGTCCAATAGCATATTAACACACATTTCAAGAGATTTATTTAGTAATATGTGTCTTAAGTTCCTAGGAACAATCAATGAATTGTGTAATCCATTTTGCATTTGTTTTAAACACAGTGTTTTGAATGTTAGGATATGTAAATTTCTGTATCAACCATACACTGTAACGTGTAAACATAATTCATCATAACTATCTCCTAAGTTAAGTTATGCTTCATGTTTTACGTCCATGAAGTTACACACTGGCTCAGGAAAAAAAAAATCATCAGAAAAAACATTGGAAGGGACAGACACTGCACTGAGGCAAAACTTAACAACTTTTTTCTTTTCCTGAAAAGTTGTTGTTAAGATACAATGCTTTGTCTTGATGGTGACAATATTTCAAAGAACTTTGGGGACAAAAAGAAATACAGCTGAAAGTCTGAAAGTGTTTAGGGCTGGAACGCTAACAAGTAAAGAAAGCTAACATGTCTTGGCGGACTGACTCTATTTGGATTAAGGGGAAAACTGTAAATTCGAACAAAGACTCTTCCCTAGCTCATCAGTTTAACTTGCGCAGTTCATGTAGTGAGAAAACTGTTTATTTAAAACTTTTGACTCTTTTGAATTTTTTCCTCTTTATGGCATGTTAGAGTTTTGTGAAGCGTAAGGCTTGATTTTTGCACAGTAATGGTGTTTTCATACCCTCTATAGATGCTCTTTTGGGCAGGATGGTGACTGCTCCTTCTGCCACGTCCTCCTGATTCAGGATGGGGGCAATTTTG
This sequence comes from Piaractus mesopotamicus, assembly GCA_023558415.1. NCBI lineage: Eukaryota > Metazoa > Chordata > Actinopteri > Characiformes > Serrasalmidae > Piaractus > Piaractus mesopotamicus. The sequence goes on along the minus strand of JAILXH010065314.1, from coordinate 12,172 downwards.
GCCCCCCAGCTATCAGAGCCCACAAACAAGAAGTGACCTGTGAGATTCGCCGTCTTGGCTGCTTCAAGGACCCGCCTACAACAGATAACCATTAATTAATTTATTAACAATAACCTTCATACGTCCCCTGATAATAATATCTATAATAAATATAACTAATATTAATAATAATGATAGCAGCAACAACAAAAACAACAACAACAATAATAATAATCATAACACACTTGCTAATCACAAATATTAATAATCTGACCTTTCATGGATCTCTAGATTTCATGGCTTATTAAAAGAAGTCATTATTTTAAAAACTAGGCACCCTATACATTGTATTACAAAATGGAAAACAGAAATCATTATAAAGGATTATAAAGGTGCTTTACCAGAGCTATTTCTAGGAATCATGATGTAAATACTGTTGGGATTTTTTTTTTATAGCCATTAACTTTCAGGACGGATTATTTCAGCTTAAAGATGGACTTTAGTGTCAAATTTCTAGGTGTAATGACATTCTGTTATAGACATACTGATTTAAAAAAAAAAACTGAACAAGTTCCTTACTTGACATCAAGCACAAAATGACAAGATGTCCTCAGTGGTCTACTGCAATGAAGTTTGGTTGGCCTAAATAATTAAATTTATGCTGGTATTGAAACATGTGATCACAATGTTTGCCTTTGACTGTTTCTGCAGTAATGCATTTTCCTGCATTTTGTCCTATGCACGTTTTTCCCCCGAATGTCACTGGATCCTTTGAATTAAAAGGTTGTCAAGTCGTCAAAACATGAATAATGCAACACACAGACAGGTGTGGTACTTTACGGTAAGGATACAAATCCGTGATTATGCATTTTGTCATCATTTACACTGCCAAGTGACCAAGATTTGTATCTGTACTGTGCTATACCATACTGTTCAATAGAAAAAACACCCTTAGTAAACTGTTGGGCTACCACAAGCAACCAGAACATTTTCCATGCACCTTGGCATAGATTCTCTGTGTAAAGTTTGAAGAGATGCAGCAGGATACAATCACAGACTATCTTTATTTGGGACAATCCAACATTGTAGTCATCACAGACAGTGGTCAAAGAACAGGCAGTGACAGTCCAGACAAATCCATAATTACAACCAGAACAAAATCAAACAAGTGTCAAAACTAAAGGGATAAACACACAAGAATAACCCTCAGAAATGCACAGAAACAGCAAGACTTTGCCAAGGCAAATATGGTGCTTGTAATCATTTTTAGGAATGAGCCAGTGGTGTGTGTAATGATGAACAGGTGGAGCAAGGGTGGAGCTAAAGCTGGAGTGGAATAATTATAATTCTAAACAGGCTTCACATGGGGACAATCTGAAATTGTTCTAGAGAGATGAATACCATGCTTCCAAAAGATGTTCCCTCAGTTGTTTTTTTGATGGTGATGGTCCAAAATGTCCTATATGTGTTTAACTATATTGAGATCTCGTGACTGTGAAAGCTGTAGCATATGATTTATCATTTTCATACTCATCAAACCCCTTATGCCCTGTAGATGGGAGCATTGTTGTCCTGGAAGAGACCACTCCCATCAAGATAGAAATGTTTCATCATTATCATAGAGTAAAGTTGATCAGTCAAAATAACTTTGTATTTGTTTGCAGTGACTCTTCCCTTTAAGGGGACAAGTGGACCCAAACCATTTCAACAAAATGTTGCCCACAGCATAACAGAGCCATCAGACCCACTTACTGCAGGGGTCAAGTATTCAGGCCTGTAATGTTCTTATGGTGTATGCCACAAATCACAAGCATAATGTTAACGACTGGAATTATATTGACATTGCATGACAATGTGATTGCTATGCTTTACTTTCATCTCTTGTAACATTACGAGCAGAACACAATGGAAAAACTGGGAAGATTAAATTAGACACATATCTTTCAGAAATATGCAAAAAAAAATTAATTTAAAACTCATTAAAAATCTATTTTTCACGGTAAACTATACCTTGAACCAGCGTGCACCACCATGCCAAGCAGAAAGCAGCGAGTCAAATATATGCATGAGCAAAAATAGGGGCTTAAGTGGTATCAGCTAATATGCTACCTAAAAGCATATTACTTTCTCTGCATTTAATATTACTGAGTATCAGATGATGCTCTGTGTGCTGTGACATAGGTGAGAGGCTTTTGAGAGTGTAATAATCTCTGGACTGAAAGAAAAGAATTTTCCCATCTTTAGAAGTAAGAGTTTTCTTTGAAGCAGTATTTTTTCAAAGTTAGATATCCTCGTGAGTTTGCCGACACATTTGTTTCCCATTGGTTTGCTTTGTTTGCAGCCGCAGACTCTCTGATGATAAACAGAAATCCATCTTATTCTATCCCTATAATTAGCATCTGCACTTCTGTTTTCCCACACTGCTATGACCTTCTTTATCATTGTCTTCAGGCTATTTCTCCAGGTTTTTTCTAGGTTTATTTATTTAGTTCATTTGTTTTTAAATATAAAAGTGTTACTCATGACATCACTCTGCAGTCTACATAGGCCGCATCCCACATCCATTGAAAATTTGAATAATGACAGAAGTAACTCACTTGATGTCATCTTCATTAGCGAAGATAATGACTCCTCTGGCGTTGGACGTCTCCATTAGTCTCTTAATGATTTTGTCAAACTCTCCTGGTCTTGGCTCTCTAGGAATTTTAATGGATTGGGCTATACACAGACCTCCTAGATGGATGCAAGTGACACACACAACATTCAGTGACAACACATTTCCCAAAGTAAGCCTTTCTTTAACTAACAAAAACAGCTGCTAAAACAGACAATCTGAAAAGTCTATTTTTCTTTATCCCTTAGAATTAACCAGGTTGTTTTTGTTACTGTGTCTTTATGATGAATATAAATAACTGTCCTCTGTTCTGATTGGCTGCCCTGTGTTGTACTGTCTTCAAACAGCAATTCAGACCAAAGTGTCTTTTAATCCAGAGCAACATACAAAAGATGCTTTGTTGTCAGCTTGAAACTTATTCTTAGGTGAAGGATAAAAAGGCCAAACATATCCTTGATCCAATTTGTTCAGAGAATTTATCACAATAAAGATAAAAAATTGCTATATTGTCCAACGCTACCTTGAACTTAGAGAAGTGGCAAAAACATAACTCTCTACTAATACCTATATGCAATACACAACGATTTTCCAGTTTTTTGGATATGTATATCATTTGGAAGGCTGCAGTTATCCATTTGCTTCTCTACAGGCAGGAATAACACAATGTAACCATTTCCCCATATTTTCCACTCCAATAATTATGCAACTGACTGACTGCAGGAACAGCACTCTGCAAAGCTTCAACAAGAATGGGCGGGGCTAAGTTGCAGTAGGTTGAATCGGTGGTCATATGAAAAGGTGTTTAAGGCTGTGATTTTTGCAGCATAATTTCCATCTGTGTGGGGAATGAATGGTAAGTTTTTTTTTTTACTTCTCAAGAGAATGTTAAGTTTGGTTTTCCATAATATGGGCCCTTTAGGGACTGAGTTCTGCACCTGCTTCTCTGGAGATCTGGAGGAAAGCGTCCACTCCACTCTCTCCATAGTTTCCCTCTGAGGCTAGCGTGGAGACATAGTTCCAGCCCATGGCCTTCACAATGTCCACCATGGCCTGGGCTTGGAAGGAGTCAGGGGGCACCACACGAGAGAAAAAGTCATAGCGGGTGTTATCGCTCAGCTCTGGAGCCGTGGAAGCATAACTGATCTGGGGAATCTGAAAAAGAAGCAAACCAAACTTTCATCAGAAGAATTCAAACTGACCATTATCCTCAAAAAGAGGATGCAGTTGAACACTAAAATAAAGTGATGCACTGAATGATTCAAATCATTTACATAGGGATGAAATATATGCACACAATTATAACCCTGTTTCCAAAAGTTGGGAAGCTGTGCAAAATGTAAAAAAGAACAGTACAAATCATTTTAACCATATACGTGATTGAAAATAGTACAACGACGACATATCAAATGTTGAAACTGGGAACTGAGGAGACTAATTGCTGTAGTTTTTCCCATTGTTGCTTAATATAAGATTTCAGCTGCTCAACAGTTCAGGGTCTCCTTTGTCATATTTAGTTGTTTCATAATGCGCCACGTTTTTAAATAGGTGACAGATCTGGACTGCAGGCAGGTCAGTTTAGCACCCAGACTATTTAACTACGGAGCCATGCTGTTTTAATATGTGCTGAAGTGTGGTTTGACATTGTCTTGCTGAAATAAACAAGGCCTTCCCTGAAAAAGACATCATCTGGATGGCAGCATATGTTGTTCCAAAACTTTTTTTTATATCATTCAGCATTAATATACATTAACCCATGCCGTGTGCAGTAATGCACCTCCATACCTTCACAGATGCTGGCTTTTAAACTGCGCACTAATAACAAGCCAGATTGTCCCTCTGTTCTTTAGCCTGGAGGACATGGCATCCATGATTTTCAAAAATAATTACAAATTTTGATTCATTGAACCTACCACTACACAATCCTGTCTGTTTTTAATGCAGTTTTGCCTGAGGCCCTGAAGGTCACCGCCAGCCACTACTGGTTTTTGACCTTGTCCCTTACATACAGAGATTTCTCCAGATTCTCTGAATCTTTAATGATATTGTGTACCATAGACAATGATATTCCCAAGTTCTTTGCTATTTTACATTGAGAAACATTATTCTTGAATTGTTACACTATTTTACCATGCAGAGTGGTGAACCCCTCCCCATCTTTACTTCTGAAAGACTCAGCCTCTCTGGGATACTCTTTTCATACCCATTCATGTTCCTGACCTGTTACCATTTAACCTAATTGGTTGTGAGATGTTCCACTAGGTGTTTTTAGCATTACACAGCTTTACCCGCCTTTTGTTGCTCCTGTCCCAACTTTTTTGGAACGTGTTGCTGGCATCAAATGCTGAAGCTATAGCCTCTAGGCCCTCAAGGACACTATAGCTTGTCATGTTAAATCCAACTATGTTTTGTGTTCCATAATTAGTTTTTTGTTTAAAATTTATGTGAATATTTAGTTTTTGTAAAAAAAAAAAAAATTAATTATAATAAAAATATGAATAAATTAAACCTTGTCATAGACCTCCTATTGCCAGAGTTTTAGGGTTATTTTGTTTATATGTGCTCTGCTGCACATAAATGTTTATTCTAGAAAATAACTCCCTGTAAGTGTCTCAAGAGTTCAAACTAAGGCTTAATGAGAAAGTAAAAACCCAATCCCATAAAGGTTCAGACAGTATGTGAAATGCTAATAAAAAACAGAAAGTATGATCAGTAAATTCTGTTTGACCTTTATTGCATTAAAATCAATGCAAGAACACAATATTTTACATTTTACTTTATGATTTTCATAGTTTTTGTAAATATATCCTAATTCCAAATTTGATGCCTGCAGCACCTTCCAGAAAAATGGGACAGGAGCATATTTACCGCTGTGTTGTATCACCTTTCCTTTATCTAATAATCTTTTAGAGACTGAAGACATCGATGGAACCAGTTCTGAAAGTGGAATTTTTGCCATTCTTCTGCAATACATATCTTCAGCTGTGCAGCCTTTGTTGTCATATTTTACACTCAATAAGACATACATACATGGGGGCCAAACTGTTGTGACACTTGCAGAATGTTTCTTTGTGTTGTCATGTTGATATAAACATGGTTGTCCCTGAATAGACAAATGCCTTATATGCAGCATATGTTGCTCCAAAATGTGTTCAATGTTAATGTTCAATGTTACCCAGTAATACTGGCCCCCCATTCGCTGGCTTTAGAATTTCACACTGGTAACAATCTGGATTTTTTTACATTATAAATCACTGCTTTCTGTTTTTATTTGCATGTTACCTACTGTCCCAACTTTTTTGAAATTGGGGTAGTATGTGAAGGTTTTATTACAATCTTGTTTCCAAAAAAGTTGGAATGCTGTGTAAAATGTAAAGAAAAACAGAATGCAATGATGTACAAATCATTTAAAATTTTAACATTTAATATGTTGCCTGTACTATTTTCAATTAAATATAGGGTTTAAACAGTGTGATTCACTGTTTAAAACCAGTGAAATGAAAACAAATAATAACAAATATCAGATTTTAGGGTATTTTCATTAGCTTGCTGGCTATTTATTCATTGCACATAAAGCTCTATGAACTGATGGGAGGTATCATATAACCTCCTAACAGGTGGGTAAGTTCTTGCTCTTAGATAATTTTTACTCAGTTCCATGTACTTCGGAATAACTTTGATGAATTATGTTTTGTTTACTTTGTAAGTGAAAATGAAAAACATTTTCTACAGAGAACGTAATTCTGTGGAAACTTATGAAACATAGGCAGAAAAATAAAACATAAAATGTTCCCTGTGCAAAAGTCATGGTACATTTTATATTTTATGTATATTTTTACCAATACGTTAAACAAACCACAAAAAAGAGAGAAATTGTGCACTAAACCTTGCAGACAAATACTATACTTAAGTCTAAATTTAAAGAATGTGTTCACTTATTTTCACTTAGAAAACAGACAAAGCATTTAATTTAACCAGGTGTACTCAAACTTTTGCATACAACCATAGGTGCTGAATACTAAGAAGTTGCACTGCAGTTCTACATAGTACATAGTTTTACTTCAACATCATTTTGTCAAGTTCATTCTGCATTTTATTTTAACACCATTCTTAATTAAACATCTTTCTCTGTCATTTTTATAATTATGTACAATTCTGTTCACTGTTCTGGATAATGATTTCATATTTCTTTTTGATACTATTTGAAACCTGTGAAGTTTCAGCTGTCCTTCATTAAGTTGGGTGCATCGACAACAAAACTAGATTTCTGTTACTGAAAACATTGATTCCAATTTTTTGAACAGTGCTGTACTCCAGTAGAATCGGTTTGCTGAATCTGTAACTACTGAACAGGAAATATCCACCAACTGCAGATGGAGCCTGGGCAGTAAAAGCATTTGTTTTGAAAAAAAAAAATGGATGAGAAGATTAATTTAGTGCTGTGCTAGTTTCTTAATGACCCAGTTGATGTCAGTGGGGCTGTTTTTTGCGTCGGCTAATGTCTGCCAGGCCAACGGTTTAATGAGAGGGGGCCAAAGGGACGGGGAGAGAAAGGTAGACGCAGAAAGACGGAGAAGGAGAGAAGAGGGAGAGGACCATTTGACAGATTATCTGAAAGGATTAGAGGGGTTTTAGTCAAATTACGTTAAGCAAAGAGGGAGAGAGACAGAGATCAAGAGACAAGGTTGCCATTTCTCAGCAGTAAGCCATACAATATATTTAATTCTGCTGCTACATGTGCCATATATCTGCTATGGCTAAACGTAACTATTTCCACACCTGCCTTAGCATAAAACATCATGCATGCATTTGGGTCACTGCATATTCACTAGTGTGGTGTAATACTGCTTTTACTGACAGTAAAATCAGGTAATTCAGAAACCCCTTTTTGTGTAACGTCTTAAACTTCCAGGGTCCGTATATGGGTCTACACCTCCTCACCATCATAATTATTAAACTTACTTTAAAAAATATATATTTGAATTAACTTGATTTAGACATGTACATCATTTTCACATGAATAACATTTTACAATCACAATTATTTCTGAAAGTAAGTAGACTGAAAGACAAAACTGTGTTTATACTTTGAGTTAATGTGAAAGTTATGCATATATACATATTTGAATCATGTAAATTCAATGCATTACTTTTTTAAGTGCAAGGCAAAAGTTGTGCCACTGGCATGAGGCACAAATACAATACAAATTCTTCAGCTGTGCATACCCACTTCAAAATGTACCACTGCAAGCTGTGGTAACTGTGGTAAATGACAATGATAACTAGACAACTAGTATAGTATATATACTGCGCAGTCCCAGTGTGTATAGATGTATGTGCAAAGATGTGTGTAGCCGATCTGTCAGCCTGTCGGCGTTTCTCTGGCTGATGCTTTGAGCTGCTGAGTGAGATACTTAATGCACACACTGCCCTAATGCATGCATTCCCCCGCCCTGCCCACAGAACCTTACTGCATACCACCTTTCTTGCATACATATTGTTTTGCCAGTGAAAATGGCCAACATGATATTTAATGATGTATCATTGATAATTAAACTTTAATGGCTGACATAATCAGTTATATAGTTTGTATTGTGACAAAATGTTCATATCAGTCTGGCCCTGGTATGAAGAAAGCACATGAAGCATTTTAAAGAAAGTCAATAATTGTACAGAACCTGTGAAAGCCAAATGAGTACACCACTCTGAATCTCTTTTTCACACTTTTTGCTGGACTCTAGACTAAGACAATTCTGTTATGGGGTTACACATACAGTACAATCGCAATTTCTAAATCTCTTCCCATTTTAAGAAGCTACACTGTCCATACAACTGAGAGGCCCCATGTTTAATTATGGTGGTACGGCACCAACAGCACACAAAGCTATTCAGTGTTTTTTTGGGGGTTTTTTTGCAGTGCATTTGATTACTGTATTTTCGCACATTTGTAATTCTTATCTGTTATCTACCCATGAGTGAACTACAGCATTTTACTTAACAGCTGGTTAATTTAGTGCTCAAATCATCTGAAATTCACTTGCTTCCACTCTGCTTTAGAAAAAAAACAAAAGAAAAATAATAATGTACAGTCAGTTTTTATTATACTTCAGAATGGAACAAGATATTGGAAGACAAACAATTCCTTAATTCAGCCTTTGTATATATCCTGCCATTTACTCTTATGAGAAGAAAATGCATTTTTCAGGGAGTTGATTTTGTATGCTAATGACCACTGATCTCAGTGGCTGTCTAAGTGGAGGGGTGGGGTCAGTGGTGTCATGAGAGGTGGTGGAGAACTCTGTGCAGAGGCGCACAGTATAGAGAGGCTGTAAATTACTTTTTAAGCTTGTTTATGCCCAGAGCCAGATATAATCACTATTTTTTTTAAAATACAGAATGTTGTATGTTGCTTTATAAGTAGCTTTTGTTTACCTATATGCCATAGCTAGGACAATGCTAATTTCTGCCACCCTGCTAATGAGGATTTCAATGTTATGTTAGCACTAGGCTAACAGTGGTGAATATTTACATTTTATAGCAGCTATGTAGATTAAACAGAAACATTTAAAGCTTGTAACAAATTTGCAAGTAGTGTGTTATTAACTTTGAATGTTACAGTTTGCTTGTTGACACCTGTTTCTAAATGTCATTGGAGGCTGTTTCCTGTACAACTTTTTTGCAGACCGAATATAGTTCAATTAGCCCACAAACAACCTGTTAACATTAATGAAAAAAAGTCATCTGAATCAGTCACTAACTCAGAAAATGAATGTCTTAATGTAATATTACATCACTGTTTACACTGTCCTCTCCTGGCTGGGTAAGAGAGAGTGGATATTCGAGTGGGTGGGATCCTTGCTTGATGTGATGCAGCATCAAGCAGTAAATCCAAACCGCCTGTAGAATCGCATTTCCTCTAAGAGGTAAATATGTTAAAATGGCGTTGTCTTCTGATTTCACAGTTTCATGTATAGCAGATACAGTAACATATACACTACATGGTCAAAAGTATACAGACCTGGACATCCTATTTTCATGGACCACGCTTGGTGCACAGGGCACAGGAAAGGGTCTTCCCCAATCTGTTGCCACAAAGTTAGTTATATATAAGTGTCTAAAATGTCTTCGTATGCTGTAGCATTAACAATACCCTTAACTGGAACTAAACTGCTGAGCCCAAACCCTGAAAAACAGCCCCAGACTATTATTGCTCCTCCACCAAACTTTACTGTTGGCACTATGCATTCTGGTAGGTAGCGCTCCTGACATCTGCCAAACCCAGATTTGTACATTAGGCTACATAACTGTGCATTTACATAAATGTGAAGTGCTATTCATCACTCCAGAGAACAAGTTTCCAGGCTGCATGGTTTCTCGACCATGAAAACCTATTTCCCAAAGAACAGTTCTTGTGCTGATGTTGCTGTCCATTTACACTAGCACCAAAAATTATATGACAAGTGGCTAATTAATTTATTCCAATTCAGAATGTTAAAGTGGCTATGACAATATTTCTGCAACTGTGTATAGATTTAGACTATTTGGAACATTGTCAACTAAATTGCCATTGAATAACCTCAGTTCCCTGGTCCAGCTCTGATAAAGTTATTAACTAAATCAGTGATTACAAACCATTTCAATATATTTAACATTCTCAAAGGATTTGCTGATTCTCCAGAAAGTACAGAGTGTAGCTCATTTGCTGAGTGTGATGAATTACTGAAATGTCATGATCAAGTATCACCCTATTTACTGTGTGTTTCCAGTTGCCTGAAAACAGGTTCATTCAGTGCTTTGGGGATTGATTGGGTTACTGGCACACATTTTACTGAATTACTTTCAGTAAAAATGTTATACAGAGACTTTGTAGATGAATCCTTAGTGAGCCTGTGCTAGAACACGCACACACATGAACAAAGAGAGAACAATTGGGGGGTGGTGGGGGGATTGGGGTGGTTTGGTTGCTGTGAAATTGAATGCAGGTCAGGTCCAGGATTTGCAAGCTGGATGACAATCTGAAAAATGAGAGACCAATTTTGGAAAAATAGAAGCTAGCAGGATTAAAAACCATTGTAGCGCTGCACATTTATACACACACTGCTGAAGTGCTGACAAATATACACCATGCATCCTGTCTAGGGGTGTACAAATGTATCAATCTGATCTTTTGGAAGGTTAAAATCAAATTTAATCAACTGTAGTAACACTGAAGGAAGTGTGCATTGGTTTTTTTTGTCCAAAATAAGGCTAGGTTGAAATGTAAAAAAGATGTATAGTGCAGTGTTTTTGTTTTATTCACTACTGTGTAAATAGTAGTGTAAATAGTTATACACCCAGTGTCTTACACT
>JAILXH010065304.1:4810-26611 GCA_023558415.1 Piaractus mesopotamicus | reverse complement strand
ATATATATATATATATATTTGCCTTTATTACAGTTTCCATTCTGTTTTTTCTGGAGACTTGCTGTTTCAGTTTTTTTCCAGAGAAACCTCCTGAGGATATTTTTCCACACCAGTTCAGTCTTGGAAGTTAGCTGCGTTTTCTGCCTCCCATGATCCGAGTAATCTCAAATACATTCAGTGATGTTAAGGTCTGAACGCTGAGGTGGTCATTTTATTGTTTTGAGGACACCTCAAAACAGCTTCTTTGCTTGATTTGTTAGATTTTTGTCTATTTCCTTTTCACACTAAAGGCTTCTTGACAGCTTCACAGTGTTTCAGACCCATAGTGCTGAGTGGTCTTCTTTCAGTGAAAGGATGGACAGAAACACCAGTGAATTTTTTCAGCATAAATGGAGCTTGATTTTCTATTCTCTCTCCAATATAAAAGCTTTAAGTACCAATGGTGAAAGTTTTTGAGATCTACCAAGTCTTGCATGATTCTTAGGGTTCCTTTTTAAATTATTTTTTAAACTCTAGTTTTGGAAACTCCCCTTCCTTGTGCAAATGCATTATCTTATATCTAATCTCCTATGAAATCTCTACAGAAATATCACATATAGCACATTGATTGTTTGCCTTCAGAGAAAAATCTGCCTTGGAAAGTCGCAGCACAGTCAGAGACATGCTTCGAATTGTTCTTCACTTGTTCCACGCACATACACAGATGCTGAGGGAAGCATTGAGGAAAACCTGCTCCCTGTGCATAAATGTGTGGATTATGGACAGGAAGCATGCCCAGCTAGGGAGATATCAAAGCATGTTCCACACTACTGCAAACTCCAGAGAGACCTGTTTGTTCTTAGAATCCACAGCACTTATGTCCTCCTGATTCTGTATTTGTAAGACATTAACCTCGCTCCCCTGGAAAGCGGAAGCACTGCGCATGTGTGCACCACTGATTCCCAACCTGCCAAGAGCAGGTGTGGTCCCTGTGGGCCCAATCAGTTTTAATGAAGCCCTGGTGGTGGTGTTTGCTCCCCCCTCTCTCAGGTATCAGCAGGTATACCTCCACCTCCAATCTACAGTCTCTCCATGATTCAGCCCTTCACAAAGCACTGCCAATTTTATAGTCTAATATGCTGAGCGTATCTGCCTATTCTGCCATACAAAGGCAAACAGGAGACTGACAGGTATAAAAACAAATTCAAAATTCTGCTGTTGTCCCACCAAATATGTTGTAGGTATATAAATGATAATAGTTGATATATGTCTGCAGTGTAACTTATATGCCTATAACATATTTGGTTGGACAAAAGCAGAACAGCTGAATTACTTTTAGCATTGTTAGTACTCTTTGACTTTGCAGGGCAGATCTGGCTTGGCTTAAGAAGCAAGCTATACATTAGAAATGATTGTGCTTAATATCCTCAGTTAACAGTATCACTTAGAATCTACAGTTTCTGGGTTATTGGTTTAACGCCTCAGATTTTATGAGCTGAATGTATTCTTTTGGTGAATGTCAATGGGCCTCCTAATGTGAGCTGAAATTGCATGACTCTTCTCCCAAATCATAGCTTCCCAGAGCCCCCACAGAATTCTCTCAGAGTCCTGGGGCTTTGCCATGCCCACGAAAATGGGAGACCTCCAGAGAGCAGTTCATGTGCCGCTGCTGCTGAAAGGAACAACATCTTTCCATTCAGCAAAGCAAAAAACAAATCCCACTCCCCGGAGAGGAATGGAAATGAGGAATTCACAGACCTGCTCAAAGAACGTGTACTGTATGTCTGCAGAGAACTGTCAAAACAAGTTGCCCTGCTGCAGAAACACGAGACAATCAAGGCCACAGTTTGGCAACCATCAAGAAGACTCAAAGAATTGGCTAAGGCCTCTTGGAATTTCAAAAATCAGATCCTTGAAATTTTTAGTGCACTGTAAGGAAAAGTTGTTGTGTAATCTGTATGTTACATTCTGTTAATTTATTATTTGACTTATTGTTTGAGGTTTATTCAACTTTTTAAGGCAGCCTGGGTACAACATATCCGTTTTACAGTTCACAAATAGCTCAAGATTAAAATTTTTTCCAGGGTGATTTTATTATTTTTTTCAACTATGAGAATAATATACATTCCTACGTAGTAAAATACTTTAGCACGCTGCTACTGGCTCATGTTGCCATGGGAGTGTAGGAGGTGTGGCAATGCAGAGCGGCCATGTGAGGAGGTTCTTCTATTGTAAATAAGTTGCTGTTATTAGCTGAGTGATGTGCACTTGTGTTTTTGCTATTCTGTGCTGGGTTGTGGGGTAGTGGGTGCCTAACTTCAGGTGAATATGTACGGCTAGAAATGACTTGTCTGCTAAGTGTACGGCCTGCTATCTTGGCTGTGTCAGCAGTGCAGAGCGGTGGTTGTCCCCTGCTGCCGCTGTTCAATAAAAGAGCATTCACTTAAAGTGCTATGTTTCCTGTATTTTCTTCTTCACTGACACCACAATACGTTATGCAGTTTTATGGCATGGTTAAAACTGAAGAACCTGCTAACATTGCTATGGTGGTTGCTAGCAAGCCGTTGCTAAATTAGCTAGCTAAGTCAAGGAGATTGTGATAAACAAGCTAAGTAGAAGCCCCTCAGAAATAGATACCTCTGATCTGTACATTCAATGAAGAGTGCAAGATTAACAGTGACATATGCAGAGGCATTAAAGCTTCTGGATTGCAGTCAGATGAAGTTAGCAACCACAGACAGCACACAGCCTACTGAGTGATACAGTGTGATAGCCTAAATATGAGCATGGCAAAAACGATCCACGTCACGTAAGATAAACTCACAGATAATAAAGCACTTTTCTAAGGTGTCACGTTCGTGCTCATCCAAACCTTGGAACAACTCATCCTTCCTGCAGCAGCCATCCACACAGTACACAGGTCAGTCATCAATAATGGAGGAGCTAGGCTCACATTTCCAATGTGGAGAGTCATGCTTATGTAATGCTGCTAATTCTCCTGCTGATTTAGCGTGAGCGTCAAAGCTAATGAGGTTTCTCTCGCCCAGACGGTGTGGGCGAAGGCAACCGGAGCGCAGGCAGACTGGACTGGGGGATGAGCACCTTGCGCTGGCTGATTAAACAGAGAGCCAATGAGGGAAGATGGAGCCTGGCTTCAAGAGAGGTGTTGAATTGCCCTTCACAAAGCACTAAATGCAAGACCACACAAAGCTAAAGCACAGCTAATCAAATAAGAGGGAAGAAAGGAGAAAAAGAGGTGGGGGGACAGGCCAAAGGAGCTATGTTGTGTGAACAAATACACAGTAGGATGAAGAGCTTTCATATATAAATATGTGCAAAAATGTAGATTAAGCTGACAACATTTTACAATGGCCCATAATCTATATTTTATGTATTTTATTTTTTACATTAGGTCCACTCCTGACTTTGATTGTCTATTATGATGTTTAAAATACATTTGTTAATTTTCATATGACCATTTTCTTCTAAACTTGCTTTACTCTTTAGAATCCCCTTAGAATTAAACAGGCTGGTTTTGTTATTTTGCCTTTAAAACTTGGCAAATGGCCTCTGTTCTCACTGGCTGCACTATAATTGTGGCTTGTTTAAAAAGCAATCCAGCCAGAAACACACCTTGTAATTCCAACATGAACAGGTGCACTAAACTGCTGCAGGCAGATATACAGTATTGTGTAAGTCTTAGACAGCCATGAAAGCTTTTTATCTGAACTATTTTTTGATTGCCTATCATAAATAGAACAAGAATAATTTTTTTTTAACAAGTAATAACTAACTAAAATTATCGACAGAATGCAAGGAAATAACAGTTTTGACGTTATGTCGAAGAAGTCTATGTATCCTGTTGCACAGATATCTAAAGAAGTTAGCATGCTAACCAGCTGGCCCCAGCCTGTCCAGTCTCATAATACCACTTTGCATGTGATATTGAGTCACTGTAGCATCAAGTCTGCCATCAATCCAACATGAGAGGATGAAGAAGCGGCACTGTCCAAGGGCATATTCTCACCTTTTGTCAGGCATAGTAAATTGTTATAAACTTATTATAGACCATTTAAGGACAGGTAGCCAATGAAAAGAACAGTAAACACAACGATGGCTGAAGCTCTTGGCAAGTGACCATTATTACCACTACCGCCCGCTTTAGAAACAAAACAAGAGTTAACATCAGCTATTTAGCAAGAGCTGATGATATAGCTAATTGTTTAAAGTTACTAATAGTGTTGATATGTTTGCCAACTTAGAGGAAGAACTGTGCATTTCCTTGTTTCTTATGATAGGGGTGGACACTACAGCTTTCTAGAGTTTCCCCCTATTTGTTTGAAATAAATGTATGAAGACGACAGGTTGTACCATCTTACATATTGCTGCTTGTCCTTATTCATATTGCAGTCTGGGCTGAAATACTCCTCTTCAGCATTAATTAGTGAAACTGAACTGCTGTAGGCAGGTATTTTAAAAAGCTTTGGTTTTCGTGACATCACAAAAACAAAGAACCTGTTTTCGCAGCTTAGTTTCTATTTACGGACTGGGGACTGAATGGTACATTTTTAACTTCAACACTGTAACATACTACAACAAACTCTTTCATTTGAAAAAAGCTCCAAATTCATATGAGCCTTTTAAGATGGCAGCTAACATTTTTCGCTATGTGATTTTGTCCATTTTTATAGATATTATGTCACATCAGCGAATCCGTTTGAGATTACTAACAACTGAAGTGTGTAATTATTTTCACATAAAGCTTGCATGATGCTCTTGGGTGGCATATATACCTTTAAAGAAGCAACTAAAACTAAAGAAGCAAACTTCAGACACCAAACATTGCCTGATGGACTAAATAAATGAAAAGAAAAGGAAAAATTGTGTGAATTACATTTTTACATATTAAAGCTTGAATAGTTCACTGTGAGCATTGGTTTAGTGTTGGATTGTTGAACGGTGAAATGAAAGCTTTCAATACAAAAGAGAGGAGATTGTGGAAGTGCTTAGGGCGGTAAAAGAGACAGAAAGAAGCATTTCTTCTCTTTTTCTTCCCACTTCTGCCTGGCATTGTAGATGGTGTGTGGCCAGCCTCCAGCACTGTGCCTCTTGTCCCTCGTCTCGACGGTCTGGCCTCTGGCTGCTCTCTCTCTCTCCCAGGCATAGAGACTCGAGAGAGGCTGGAGGAATGTTGCTCTCCAGCCATCCTGCCAGCTAGCTCCAGGCCTGCCCTCTGCTTTATAGCAAAAAAAAAAAAAAAAGACAAAAAGAGAGATGAAAGAGCCAGGCAGGAGTGACATTTAGAAGAGCTCTGAACTAATCCTCAATTCCCATCACAGCTGCTCTGAGTGTGAGTGTGCCATGTTCTCCATTGCTGAAATGCCCTGATATGTGGCCATTGGTCTGCACACACACTAAAATTAACCTGTACATGCCCCCCACACAAATGTTATTCTTTACAACTGTTGCAAGGTTGCACAGGATTTACAGTTTGTAAAAATACTGTCAATGTAAAGTATTCATATACATAGCATTTTCTCCATATAGTCACTACATATCCTTTAGTGCGCTTCTGAGCTGGAATAAGTTGGGATGGCTAATCAAAACTAGGCAGACTGGAAATGGCAATGGCTAATAGACCCTGAAGTCATGAGTCATTTTGTAGTTGCTGTCTTGTGCATATTAGCAACTTTGGGCCTATGCTGAATTTCTCTATGGCAAAAATGAATGAGATTTTCAAAATCACCAATCAGAAAAATGTTCAAACCTAATAGGTTTTGTCCTAGCTTGCTGGTTTGTTTGGGGTATTTTTGTGTATTTGCTTATCTTATGATGTCAATTCAGTGCACAGCAGTGTTGGCTAGCATGTGGCAAAAAAGTCATATTTCTATCTGAGTATCCAGTGACATTCAGTGAAATACTAAAGTAGGATAAAACAAATCATGTTCGGAACCATTTTGTTAAGCTTAGGGTGCAATAGCAGTGAACTTCTGAAAATCACTTTAATTTTTGCTATAGAGAAATTCAGCTTAGACCTGGAGCTTCTATCATGGGCATGACGGCAACTGCAGAATGGCACCTGACTTCAGCGCAGTGCTTAAGTCTATGCTAATGCTAGCTCAGTTACACTGTAGAACTCCTGATTTTTCCTAACAGTATGACATTTTACACACACATAAACATTACTGCAATCTACATTTAGGTGTTTTTAACCAAACGGTAGTTAAAAATTCTATTTAATTCTAATTAATCCCTTTAAATTCTTATTACATCCTAAGGCTCATTATTATGTAAGTCTGGACCTGTCAGGGAGCACTGGCCATTTAAAGGGTTAGCTGAATGTGATATTTGCCAGGGAAATTAGTTTACCCAGCATGAACTATTATATAGCAAATCTGCATTCAATATAAAAGAAAAAAATATCATAGCTTTATTACGTAATGAATGACACTTGCAAGAAGACTA
Organism: Piaractus mesopotamicus; assembly: GCA_023558415.1. NCBI lineage: Eukaryota > Metazoa > Chordata > Actinopteri > Characiformes > Serrasalmidae > Piaractus > Piaractus mesopotamicus. Next base: position 20,167 of record JAILXH010065304.1, on the reverse strand, counting down.
GTCTATGACCATGTACTTTACCACATTTTTTCAGAGAAAAGCACTGTATACATCAAGCACATTTTAGGTCCCCATTTAGGCCTAGCCGAGTGAAGCTGCTATCTGGCGTCTGTTCGTGAGGAAGCATTTCAATGGAGCTCTTCACCCCCTAATTGCATGTCCATTCTCTCAGACACCTTTGAAAGGACTTTGTCCCAGAAAGGCATAAACAACACCGTGCCGCCCAATTGGGTTTGTATACTTACTTGTACAATTTCAGCACAATCAATATAATTAGCACATCAAAAAACACCACATAAAGCATAAGCTCTGAATTTTAATAGGGGTGTAAGTGACAAAAAAGAGGTAGATTTGGGAAAGGCAAATCATAAATGTGCAAGCGAGCTGATTAGACCAGTAATAGGGTTCTACTGGGGGTGAAATCGGTCATGAATTGGGTTTTGTGTAAGAATTGAAAATTGATCCTAGTTCAGGTGTCTATGTTGGATTTAGCATTCAAATAAATTCAAGGGACTTAAATGTTGATTAATTAAATATCATAATATTCCCAATAACACAACAATTCATTAAAATGGATTGGCAGCATTAGTTTCTAATATGTAGAAACAGACAAAGAGTCAATTTGACCAATTTGGTTTTGGGGCCCACTTCCCTACAATATACATACACAATGTCAAGATTACCTTGATTACTGTGAAAGAGAGATTTGAAAGTAATATCTTTTTTTATTTTGTTACTAGCAAAGATACTTTCTCTAGGTAGACAACAAAGCACTTTTTGTAAGTCGCTCTGAATAAGTGCGTCTGCTAAATGCTGTAAACGTAAATGCATCTGCTAATTCAGTTTACAATCTGTTGAGGAGACCATGCACAAATGGGTGCTCTAAAACATAGGCAGTGAATGGAGCAAAAGATAAACATTTTATCTTATACAGCAAATCCCATCAACCCAGCACAGATTTCTTAAAGAAAGTCGTCTAAATTACCTTTGCCCTTTAACCTAGACTTGTGGGTGTCCTTTGGTCAATCCGGCCTGGAATGAAAGGGTTTGGGTGGTTTAGTCAAGGTCCAAATGAGATAAGGATGAAGCTTCAATATCAAAAGCCTTTAAACACTGGCTCTCTGAAGTCTGACTAACTTCACAGGATATACGTTTCTCTGTCTTTGACACTTTAAGGCCTACAGAGTGAATTGCATGAAATACGCAGAAAAATGTAGCCTTGCTTTGTTGAGATGAATTCCAGGAAAAATGTGTCCTGGGATATCAAGAGCGTGTAGGTCACTTTTACAATCATTCAGTCATCTAAATGAAAAAAAGAAAGAAAGCATCTGCTTTTGATCCTGTTTAATTTCAATGCTTTAGTGACATTCTTAAACTCTGGATATATATAACTACCTGTCCCATTACAACATGATACATATTTACAAATGTCTTAACAAGTGCTTGCATACTTTTACTAAATTCAGAAATATTTTACATAGATGTGTACTTCTGCAAAGCCACAAACTGCAAGCAAGAACTTTGGGACAGTCTTTCTGTTTTGTATATCACTTTTAGTGAGATACTCTACACTGGTGATACACAAGAATGACCCCCAAGTGATAAGTTGAATCTGGAAAGAAAATAATAATAATGTGTTCATTTTATTAAATAACATTTTTGTAAAATAGTAAATGCAATTAACATTATGCAGAAAACAATTTTAATTGTTTATAAACTTAACAGGATTTACCATGAGAGCCTTGAGGCTGAAGCTTCAGCAAACAGTTGCTAAGTTAGTCTAGTTAGTTAAAGTAGTCTATACTGATATTTGATAATATTAAGAAATCAATTTCCAATTAGGTATCTTCAAAGTGATAGACTGAAAGCCATTAGTGTATTATTTTGCAGCATAAATTTTGTTCTTGAAATCGTCAAAGATGTAGGCTTATAAACATTAGCAATGAAGGCTCATAAAAATGCTGTGTTAATATTTCAGTTTCTCAATTCAATCTTTAATAATGTAAACAAAGTCTTTAAAAGTGATCTTTCTTTCAGAGAAAATTGCCAAGTTTGGGCTGTTCACAGTGGTGATGAATTATGACCAGTTGTCTGAAGTACTTAATGCCTATAAAAGCTCCCTCACAGAAAGCAATTACATGAAATGGTCATGAATATGTTTCTCCAATGGCTGAGACATTGTTTTATGATGGTTTTGAGACAAGTTTATGGGCTAAAAATATATTGAAAATATCATAGCAGAGAGGTACATTCAGGGCATGAGAAGATGCTAGTTACAGATGTAACTGTAATTATGTGTGTAGTGGATGACCCCCAGGGCGGTTCTAACCAAGTAGGTGATTCTCTAGCTGTGTCCACTGCAGACCAAGAAAGTATGCCAAACAGTCACTTCATGACACCAGTGTGTGATGAAGTCAAGCTTTTATATACTTTTTTATAGTCGTACTGCAGTCTTCTGGAACCTGGTTTCTTCTCACAGACTCTCACAGAGTAAACAGGAACCCTGCCAATCATCCACTACTCACATAACTACAGTTACATACGTACATTATGTTTCATATTTCATGACCACCAGAGTACCAAGTGAATGACTTATACCCACAAGGTCAAGAGGGGTGACTTAACTGCAGTCTGTACACAGGGACAGAACCAGGCCAGTTAATGCAGCAACACTGACGTTGTAAAAGCAGGAGAATGTGCCCTGTGGTAACTATGTGGCTGCTGCACAGATGTTCACCAGAGAAACACCTTTCAGGGCAGCCCAGGAGGCTGCTATGCCTCTAACTGAGAGTCCAGTAGCCAGTGCTAGCAGTGAACAGCCAGCAGCCTCATACACCAGCTTGGTCATGTCCAATAGCCAGTGGGAGAGCCGCTGCTTAGAAAGCAAATCCTGTCTCGACTCAGATAAGCATACAAACAACTGATTCATTCTGTGAGGCCCAGCTCTAGCAGTTCCTTAGGTCCTCAGAGCTCAAACTGGACACTGCTGGTCCAGTCGGTGATCAGACTGGTCCGTGTAAGCCACTAGGCTGACGGACTGATTACTACCCAGGATTGAGAACTTTGGGTAAGAAGCATCTGTAGCTAAGAGACACACTTAGCCATAGAAACGGTGAGCAAAAGGGCTGGTTCTAAGGAAACCCACTTAAGAGCAGTTTAATCCAGAGGTTCAAAGGGCATGTGATGCAGGAAATACAGCACCAAGGGGTGGTGCCCTTAAAGATTGGGGTGGATGCAAACTCTTCACCCTCTTTAGAAAGTCAGTCGTTAGCTTATGGGTGCCTAAAGAGGAGCCCTCGAGTAGGGCCAAGCGGCAAGGGTAGAAGGAGTCCTTCCCTCATCAAGCAGGGACTCGAAACAGAAAACCACCACCTTGATGATGCACAAGAGCAGGTCTGTCTGGCTGTTCGAACACCAGTTGGTAAATGCCTTCCATCTTTGATATAAAGAGCAAGTAGAGGGGGCTCTGGCATGGTGTTTCTAACCTCTGAGAAACACAGTGTTGACTAGGAGGTAACCCCAAGGGCCACAGCCACTGCTGGAGGGTGTGGGTGCCATACCTGGCCCCTCAGCTGGGAGAAGAGGTCCCTGCACATGGAAAATTCCCACAGATCCCCCTGTACTAGACAGCAGCAGAAGAAACCATGGCTGAAATGTTTGTCATAGGGCCAATAGAAGGACGCAATGTCCCTCCCTTCAGACTCAACAGCGCAGCTGTGAGTAAGCCCTGAAGCAGCAGTAGTATGAGATACAGCAGCAGTGAGGTGAGGGACAACAGCATCACTCAAGCCCGTTCATGGGGCAACAATGGGATCATAGACTGCGAGTCAAGTAGCATATCTATGAACTGGGTCAATTGCAATGGCATGAGTCAGTTCTTTTCCCAGTTTATGGAGAGGCCCAAACCTTGAGCATGCTTCAACAATCTGCTAGCCCTTGGACCTCTGCATCCATCACAGAGGAGAGCATTCACCCTGCCATGCTTATTCTGGACTTATGTAGACTTATGTAGATTGAAAGGCAGCTGTAAAATTGGGGGAAAAAATCCTGACACACAGACATGAAAATTTCTCCTCAGTGACTGTGTGTTTGAAAAAGGCACTGGTTCTTGGCATCTGGCCTACCGCGGTGTCCAGGGCAAGATTAGCCAAGGCTTGAGTCCTGTGATGGAGAGGCAGATTGAAGCTCTGAAGTAAGCTGAGTGCCTCTTAATAAGCCCTAAGCCTGGGCAGAATTAAGTGGAAAATCTGTGTTCGATGCTGCCATGATCAAACTTTTCTCCCCATAGCAGGCAAAGTGTGTCCTGTGGACTCCAGTGTTGTTATAGGTCTGTCCTGGCTGAAGTGAATCCACCTTCTTAGCCTAACTATGGATTTACTTTTCTTCCATGGCGCTTCCAGCTTGTTCAGTAGGCGATGTTTTATGTGCTTGTTCTCAGCAGAAGCAGGCAGAATTGCATCATTTTCAGCCTCCAGCCCTGCTGGTCTTTCCTACCATTGAGCCAGCGGTATAATGGCACAGTTCATGCAAGGGTCTACCAGTGCTTCTAAGTCATGGCCGTTATGTGCCTCGAGAATGGCACTGAGTACAACTGCCCTGGAGGAACAAGCTTTTAGCCATGGAAGCAGCAGAGGCTGTGTTAATGGAGAAGCAGTATCCTGTAGCCTGTTAACTCTGTTCCGCTTTAGCTAACGTTTCATCCAGAGACACAACGTGCTTACTTCACGTAGTCTTCATGTCAGGTCAGCTTGGCTACTCAAAAGTACCATGTAGCTAAGAGCGCCATTAGCTTAGCTATTAGCAAAGCTAGTGCTGTTTTAAGAGGACCACTGAGCTCTAACAGGAGCCTGTAGCTTGCAGTGTAGCAGAGAGAGAGGCGAATGCCGGGAAGTAGGAGCAAAAACTCTGTGGAAGATGCTTCATTTCCAACTGAAATATTCTATCATGAGAGAGAGCTCTGCTCACTGGTGTGAGATGTATCTGCTGGACACTGACATAGCTCAAGCACAGCATGAGGGGGCTTGAATAGGGCAGGCTGGCTGAAAAACTTTAGCCACGACAATACTGATGGAGTTCACAAAGTTCTACACGTCCAGAAGGTCAGTGACGAAACAGCCTGTAGACGACAAAGTTTTCAAAGTTTGGAGAAGGTCACCAGGCTGAGTTAACAAATTTCTTGGTCCTAGAAGCAAAAACAGAAGGAGGAAGACTGCAGCGTGACTCAAGTATATATAAGTATATATAAGACTCTATGTCATAAGCTGGTTTGGCATACTCTCTCGATATACAGCTGGCACAGCTAGAGAACCCTCTACTTGGGAAGAACCACCCAGGAGAAACGTAACATATTTTTTCATATTTAACACTATTTTACCCTTATCAACATTGATCAAATGGAAGATCACCAGCTGCTTTGGACAGTAAATAAAATGGCCGTATTTGCTTTGAAGGTATTATGACCCCTGGTTCCTAATCAAATAACTATTTTTGAACATTATGTTCGTAAGAGGGCAAACCAGTAGCCTACAACAAGAGTGTTGCATCAGATTCAGTTCCCCCTCAAATTCATGTTCCCCTTCACAAATTAAGTCCCCAGGAGTGCGCACTCACTGAGAAGAAATCAGCACTAAACAACACTGAAACTACATGAAGTAAAAAAGTTCAAGAAATGTGTAAAACTTTGCTTTGTTGCCAATTTGATTTTAAAGTAGAGGCATAAGACTTTTTCACCCATTTTGCTTTCCATTGTTTCAGTGCTGCATGTATGCGTGCACCTGCAACCATGATTTTTCAGGGGGAATGTAAATTTGAAGTGGAATTGAATCGGATGCATTTGGGTGCATATTTTTAAGATGTGCCCTCAGGCTGCTAGGGCTGGAATGGTAGGCTAACTGTAGCTTACATAGCTTGCATACAACTTTATCTCAAGGTTCCACAATTTTGCTGTCTACTGACCTTTAAGTCTTGCTCCAAAGTATTTCCAAATGGGGCGTTTTAGAATGCTTTTTAGATTGCAAATCACTCTCTCTGCCATAATAACCACATGGTTACATGTTATTGAATTATTCACTCTTTTTAACTGGACCTACAATTCATTTTAAAACATGAAAGTGACATTGTGTGACTCCTGTTCTTCATGCAGTGCATTCAGTGCAGCGGCCCAGGCCCTCACAACAACTTGCGAGGCACACAGTCGAGGTAATGCTGCATTTTTTCACAATTGAATATTAATTTTCACAATCGAATGTTTGTTTTACAGTTCCATTACATAATCAAATTTTGAATATTTGTTGACAGCCCTAGTACTTAATGTAATATATCAAATAGAAGCATATTATGCATATGCAACTCACTGGGTGTCACTGACGGGGCCAAAGATTCTATCAGGGTGGCTGTGGCCCCCCTTGGCCCACTGGTGCCATTGCCTTTGCTCGTTAGGGGATGAGGTTAAAGTTGTACCTGATCCAAAAATATTGGGCGATAGAATATGGTTACAGTATGATTTACCAAGACTGAGGCAAGATGGCTTTATGCTGAATTCCCCTTCCCTAATCGTACAGTGGATGCCGAGTGCAGTGTTTTTGTGAAGTATTACAGCAGCGAAAGCTGTCTCTCTGTGTGAGATTTGGCTGGCATTCCCACATAACACCTGTAATCAGTGGCTGCCAGCAGTGCCCGAGGGGACATAAAGCAACGTGTTTGTGGCCCTGCCGTGACAGCAGCCCTTGTTCCTGCTGACAGGTCCGCATGCTGGGCCTGAGTGGCCACTGTGCCCTGTGTAAATACAGCCCTGAGTCCCTGCCTCTGTGGAGATAATGTTATCTGCCCTGCCAAGGAGTTATCCCATCCCTCCTCTAACAAAAAAAAAAGCCTCCCCCGAGACTGCCCCTGCTTACCCACCCACACCACCACCAGGGCTCTAACTCATTTTGGCCCTGTCACCTCAACGGAGACCGAGGTCTTGCACATCATGCTTCAACGTGGATCTGCTCACGCCCCTGCTTTGTGCACAAGCAGAGAGGGATCTTTGAAAAGAGATGAACATGCCATATGGATGTGGAACGAATGCTTCAAATGTTGACCATGGCATTGTTTAGCTCAGCTCAACAGAGTTTGGAATCAGCATCCCATGTTAACATTCTCCCTGATGTTCTAGGAATGCGAATTATCCCGGAGATTCAGAGGGGTCCCTGCAACGTGACCTCCAGCAGAAGGAGGCAGAGCCAATGTGATTGAATAATCCCTCGCTTTGCTTTTTTCTTTTTCATTAAAAAGAGATTTTAAGTGTGAAAAGTATTATTTTTCTTGCCCAAATGCAGTGGAATTTCACACATATTCAGGGTCTCAGGATTTTTCCAATGTGGGAGGTAGGGGAGAGATTGAAAGGCAAACAAAAAATAACAAACAAATAAAGCATTCTTTCTATTCATTTTCTTTCTGCCTGTTTCTAGACCATCAGTGTAACTGATGGTCAAAAGCAACGCCTAATTCACAAGCTTACAAACATGTTCTGCATTTCTTTGCCATGATGTTTGAACTACTGTTCATGAATGCGAATGCTGGAAATGTTATCAGTGCCTACGCTTGCCCAGTTGAATTCTTCCCACTTTCTGCAACACCTTTGACGCTCATATAAAGCGTAAAGTTCACAGGCAGGAGAGGTCTGGGGGAAAACACAAACCCAGTTACAGTTATTTGTTCAGTGAAACCGAATGTAATTCAGGGAAGCCGGGCCAGTTCAGACTTGTCCCAAACGTCTTTGTACTTTCCTTGTCGATAAGCAAACTGTTCTGATGGTAAATCACAAGAACAGATTCTGAACAAGGAACCATGACAGGACAGGAATATGACCTGCATGTGTATGATCAAAATCTAATGAGTCTCTTTTGTGAACAATGAAAGCTGTGTTACAAACTGACTATTCTGACATTTGAGTTTATGCACCAGAGAGCTCCAGTAGGCTCTCATCCACACTCACAGCTAATGCCTTATCTAAGACTTTTAAAAGATGCTTGGGTAGTGAAGACATAGGGATGTTGGGCAATTTAGATTAAGCACCTTCCCAAGATATAGTGGCAGTATCCTCTTAAAAATAACAATGCTTAAAGTGTTCTTTGGAGCAATGCCAATGTGTGTGAACCATTTTCATTCTCTAAAGAATTGTTGTAAATCAGAGTGCGAGTGCAAGCGTAAAGAACCTATATAAAGTTTACAGAACAACCACACATCAAAAATGTTCTATACCAATTAAAGGCCTTTCCAAAAAATTATATATCCGAGGAAAGAACCACTGAGGAACTTTCATTTTAAGGTGTGTAGGCATGTATTTGAACCTACAACCTTCCAGTACAATACCCAAATAAGAAGATCTCAACTTTTATTCAGGCTTTCCCATTTTCCCATTGTTTTGAATGCAGGGACTCTTGTGTCATACATTTTAACTAATGTATGTAGACTATTGCATGTTGTTTTAAGGGCCTGTACTGATATAACTTCTCAGGCTAGGAGTGCTGATCTAGAAACAGATTCATCTCTTATTTATAGTGACCTTTTAGACTGTCATTCAATGTCTGCTGATTTTTGGGACTAGCAAATACACTGTCATTTTGTTTGTTTTTATTTAATAGGATCTTCATGCTTGTTGTATGTAAACTCAGCAGGGACTGTAGTAATAACCTTATTTCATTGTTAAGGTCTGGTTGGAAACAAATGACAAATTGTCCAATCAGAATTTTTTTCTCTATGATATTTGGGTAGATAAAGTCAAACATGCTCTCCCATTGGATAGGCCTTCATAAGCTGGACTGAAGGCCTTAAAATGAGATCAAGTATCAGCATAATTAGAAAGTGACAGTGGAATCAACAAGTGATGTTTTGATTTTTTTAAAGTAACCAATGTAAAGAGAAAAAATGTCACTTTAGTCCATCTGGAAGTCCTAGATATGTCACTGAGTATGAGTGGTAGCCTGACAAATGTGTTTCAGTCAGATGTTAGAAATGGAAAACAGCAGCAGCAGTTCTATGCTGGGGCTCTTTACTAAAAGACTTCACTGTAAAACTACAACATGCAAGGTAAATTTTTTGTTGATATTTGTTACAAGCTTCAAAGAAAACATGGAACATGTCTTTTACAACCTTCAACTGTCTGTGTTTAATCTATAATGGCCAAAAAACATTAAAAATAAGTGCTAACATACTACTACAAATCCCGTATTGGATAGCAAAATCAGCATTATTGTACTATATGTTTTTGTTTTTTGACCAGATTTTGACAGTTCAGGCCAGAACTAAAGGCGTAGCTCTTACAGTTACAGCTAAACACTGACTTACTGATAGAAACACGTCCTTGATCAGCACTCCTTCTCTGTGAAGCTTGATAAATGAATGCCCTGATCTCTTTTTACTCCACAACGAGTTCTTGGGTTAGGAAGGTTTTGGATCTTCTAAAGTACAACCACAACTAAATCACAATTTTCAGATGATCGATCTTTTTATTCAAGTACAGAATATAGTTTGATTTAAGTTGCATGTTAGAATTCATTCTTCAAAAAAGTCAATACAAATACACTTCTAAAACAGTCCTTGCCATGATTATGGTATTGCCTTTCACAACTAATCAGAAAATAAAAACAGGACAATGGCATTTAAACAGCTTGTGTAAAAAAAGAACAAATGTGTAAAAAAAGAAAGAAAGAAGCCTCACATTTCTCACATTGTATCAAATAAATTATAAGGCTGAAATAGAGTAGCCAAACTTAAACAGTGCCTCAAAGTGCTTGTGCTGGGTTTCTCTGAAAATATTTCTGCAAAGCACTTTGGCTCGTTGCATCCCCTTTTTCTTGTGATAGCTGATTTTATTAAGATTTTAAAAAATGATCATATATTTGTTATAACATTGTCTAAAATATCAAGTGAACTAAAACGATATAGATTTAGCTTGATTAACCTACACAAAAATCGATTTGCCACTACTTAGATATGTTCCACAATAGCAATGTGCATCTTAAAAATTAAATCCTCCAACCATGAATCAAAAAAAAAAAAGGAACAAGGATAATCATCAATTTTCAGCATAGATTTGTCAGGGAACAAAAAAATGCAGAAGAAGTAAAAAGAAGAATTATATAGTATTTTCCATATTTTGAACCATTTCATTATGCTAATGTAGCAAAACAAAAGTCAATAGGTCTTTAGACCAGCAGTGAATGAGGAAAGAGTGGGAATGTTCATGGAAATGACTCTGCCCTCTCCCACAAAGGCATCTCGGAAAAGAATCCTTCACAGAGACCATAGCCCTGGTCCAGAGACAGTGGGATGGCTTGGACTTCCTCTTTAATCTCCCAGGGGTGCTGCTGCTGCTGAGGAATATCTGAAAACAGTGCCATTCCTTCATAATATTGTGGATGGGTCTGTATGTGCTGCTGATGCTGCTGATGTTGCTGTTGCTGAAAGTCCTCCATGCTGCATCCCAACCCGCTGTTCATCTCCAAGTAAGCACAAGCCTGTTCGTCCTCACTGCTGTACCATTTGGGCAGGCTGGGAACGTGCTGGTTCTGGGAGGGCACCTCCATCTCACAGCCCAGAGAGCTGAGAGCAGTGTTGATATCCAAGTCCTCAAAGGTGCTGCCATTCCCACTGAGGACATCATCGAAGACAGAGGCCAGGTCAAAGTCCCCCCGCAGAACGTCTGAGCTTTTGATCTCACTGGCCAGCAGTGGTGACTGGGACACCCTCGACAACTTGCCCCCACGCTTGGGAAACACCTGCTTGCGTTTGTTTCCTGCTACAGGCTCTTGGTAGTGGACCATCGCTGTTTGTTGGTTGCGTTGAGGGCTATAAGAAGAACAAGAGGAGAGCAATCTATTTTGTCTCTGGGTGTTGAAATTTGTGGCAGGCATCCGCCTTCTTTTAAAGACGCCATTGACAAACATGTCTGCATACTGAGGGTCGATCTGCCAGAAGCCTCCCTTTCCTGGCTCATCCTTCTGCCTGGGCACCTTCATGAAGCACTTGTTCAGCGACAGGTTATGGCGAATTGAATTCTGGGAAAGATTAAGATGATTTGTTAGTGAATATATCCTATTAGTTTCAATTATTTTTTCAAAATAATTTACTGATGATTCACTGATTGACATTTGTCAATTAATATATAACCTTGATTTTTGGATAATTCCTCAAAATAAGACATTTAAGACAGTTGAAATTTAGTAAATATATATCTCTAGTTTATCAATAGTTCTTAAAATAAATTTCAGCACTTCAATACCAATAAATGTACCCAATCATAAAAACGCCAAAATAACGATCAATGGCACTTCCCTAACAAACCTCTAGTCCACACACTGCAACCAACAAAACCTTTAATAATTCCAAAACTCAGTATGTACATTCTGACAAAATGCACCTTCAAACATGTGTTTGTTTTTTACACAGTTGCGCTGTACTTGCAATTACCCCTAACTTCACACATAAAGACCTCGGGAAGATCCCATTGTGCGGCAGGTCGAGGTGTCCTCTTTCATTGGCATACAGTGTATGTGTGTCAGGGGGTTGGTGGGGGGGTTAATGAAGGTGGGGGAAGGGAATGATGTGTGTACAGAAGAGCATATGCTCCTAATGAGGCTCTCTTGTAATGCAGTACTTCAAGTTTCTTATGATCAGCTGTGCTGGGCTGCCAGCGACATCCCCTAAGGGTCCCTCATTAAAGAGACAGGCCCCAGGACACACTGTGGTCCCTTTGAGCATAGTGGGCTCAGCTTCCAGCAACAGCACACCTGCAAGGGCTCTAACCTATTTAAACATATTCCATTTATTCACACTGATAAGTGGAAAATTATAGATAAAGGTGGCTCGGTTTTGTTCATACTTGTGCTAACTTATGGTAATTGGTTTCCTTTGACCACGAACAGTATGAAATGCAATAGGCTCTAGTCATATTTTGAACACAACTTTCTCAATTTCCCTGCCATAAGATTGCTCACTTAAATCATTCAATCTGCATAAATTATTGACAAAAAAGATGCTTGGCTAAAACAAAATTTTCTGAGAACTCAACATAGAATCAAGCTTCTTTTTCTTTACAATCAGATTAAAACAAGCCTGAACTATTTCCTTACATTACATATCAGTGCTGGCTTATTATTTATTTACCCTATTTGAAAAACAGCAACTGCCCATTACATTGCGTGAACATTTTATGATGAACAGACCAACTGAAACGGTTTAAAATGACTTAATCTATGTTAATGCACATTAAGTTAAAAACACATTTTGGCTTCTAAAGTTACCATTTCTGAGCTATGGGGTAATATTTCAATACATATATACAACAGTTACCTGCCAGCTTGGCTCAGCGTGTCTGTAGTAGCAGAAGTTCTCAGTGATCCAGCTGTAGATGGCTGACAGGGTGATTTTAGTCTTCTTGCTGGCCTGCATGGCCATGAAGATTAGCGTAGCATATGAATAAGGGGGCTTGACATGAGGGTTCGTTTTGTAGTCAACTTCCTCACTGTGGCCATAGAGTCCAGCCTGTGGATGGCCATAAGTGCTACAGGCTGGCGTGGGATTTCCTGGGGGCTGAGCCATGCCCATGGCTGCTGTGTCCCCTGCAGGGGGGCTGGAGGGTGAGTCAGAGCTCCCTGAAGGGTTCTTGGGCTGTGGAAAGTGCTGCGGGTGGCATCCGAAGCTTGGCGACCTTTCTGGATTGGCACTGAGGATGGAGAAGTTCTGAAGCCAGTGCAGGCTGGTGAGGCTGTCGTCCAAACTCACAGAACCACTGGCGTTTTCATGGTCCTCTGGATGAAGCAGCATCCATTTCTCCTTAAATTTGTTGGCAATCTCAGGCCTTGTCAGTACTGGCATCTTGGACGGAGACACGTCTAAACACCTCTAAGGGATTTTACAGTGGATATCTAGAAGAAGTGTGGAAGTTACAGACAAGTTACAGAGAGAAAATGCAAACATCTGTTAAGTATGTACAACATACAAAGATACGAAGATACGAAGACGATACAGATACATTATGGTGTACTGAGGTATTATAGGCCATCAGGTTGTAAATTATATCTTTAAAAACTGTTTATCTGACATTCAGATGATGCTTCCTACTGTATTCTTCCTAAGCAAAATGAAATACTGTAAATGAACTACATTACCAAAGGCATTTTTAATGAGAAACTGAACATAGGAATGACTTTGAAAAATTGACGTTTGCCCCATATTTCCTAGCACATTATCCCATATCCTTATACCTGAATTGACCCTACTGAGAAAAGAGAAAATGCAAACAGAGACCTACACATTTTGCGATGAATTCGGGGACAGAGTTTAAAAAACACTGGAGCTACTTTATTCTGTCTGAATAAGCAGAAGGAAACAGCATATAATAAATAAGGCAACTTTAGTGGGGAAATTAAACAAAAACATTGCTTAATCGTTCAGAAACTAGACTGCGTGTTCCCATACTACCATATGAAACGTTAGATCCCTTTTTAGCTAATGCTGACATACCGCATGTCCAAAGTAAGGTAAAGCTACTGTAAAGAAGCATTTTCTTACCTTGGCGATAGAGTAAATGCAGTGGAGCCGGAGCTGGGTCTCAGTCCGTTAGCTGATGACGAGGCAGAGCAACAAGTGCACTCAGAGGCTGCACTCTCAATCACTCCATTCTCATGTGAAAAGAGCAAAGATTAGGATCCACCTTTAGGCTACGGCATCCAAAATGTCATGGTGCACGGTATGAGAGAGTGAAGCAGACTGGAGGAGGCTTTACTGCCTCTTAATAGCTCTTTAAAAAGAGTCGCATTCTGATTGGCTCGAGTATCACGTAGCACAGTCTGGTGGTACAGTCAGACACACTGAGGGGAGTGTCTTTACCGCAACATTACCACAAACACTAAAGCGAGGTCAGCTCTGGCATACATCACTCAATGACTTCCATCGTTTCATAATTACACGCGTAATTGTAATCAGGCTTAGAAGCTGAACTACTAAGTCTATTGGTGGTACTTGTACACAGTAATATCATTCCATACACGGAGGTCCTGATCTTTAACATGAATATAGGACCACCCCTGTTTAATACTGACTGTTTGAGTTTGGTATGTGTCCGTTGAACGTGTGTGTGGGGTGCAGTGGTGGTGTGAAGTTTTCCCGCTTCGGGACAGCGCTGGTTGTGGATACATGGCGCGCAAACACTGACAGAAAGGCGCTAAAATTGTAGCAGCAAGCGCGCCACTTGTCCCGCCTTAGCACGCGCTTTTCCTCCTCACGCTGTACACTCACACACATACACACTGCATGGTCTCACAAATTCCGCGTTATCTCATCGTTAACCAGTACTTGGGCAGACTTTTTGAGTGATAAAAACATGTATAGTGTTATATGCTTTATTTATGGAAGCTTAACAGAGTAACGCATTTATTTTACACATCTGTGTTCATCTTTATCGGAGTTACAGAGTGTTAGAGTGCCCTCTTGTGGCACTAAAACGTTATTGCACTCCTCTATGCCACTGTTATTGAACGGTACTTACTCGGGCTGTATTTTTATGTTTAGAGAAACTCACCCAGTGAGATTTTCAGTTGTGTTGATAGGAACAAGAGGTTGTGATATCTACAACTCGACAATAGCGTTTTGTTTTTGTTTGCTATCCGAAACAACCATGGAACCTAACTGTGTCTTCTGAGGTGTTTACACTGACCAACCACTTCATTAAGTGCATCTACCTTGTATCTACACTAATTGTCTCTTTTATCAGGTTCACTCGCCGTTACACTTTGTAATTCTACAATTACAGACTGTAGTCTACTTTGTTCCTACAGAGCAGGTATTGTGCCGGTTCAAGTCGGTCAGACACAGCAGTGTTCCTGGAGTCCGCTGTGTCCACTCACTCTGCACTCCATTAGACACACCTACCTTGTTGGTTCACCTTGTAGATGTAAAGTCAGAGACAGTAGCTCATCTATTGCTGCACAGTGTGTGCTAGTCATCCTCAAGCCATTCATCAGTGGTCGCAGGACACTGTTGAATGAATATTTTTGGTTGATGGACTATTCTCAGTCCAGCAGTGACTCTGAGGTGTTTAAAAACTCCAGCAGCACTGCTGTATCTGATCCCCTTGTACCAGCACAACACACACTAACACACCACCACGTCAGTGTCATTGCAGTGCTGACAATGATCCACCACCCAAATAATACCTGGTCCTGTGGGCCGTGACCTTTAAAGAACAGGATAAAAAAAGGACTAATAAAGTATGCAGAGAAACAGATGGACTACAGTCTGTAATTGCATAACTACAAAGTGCACCTACATGGTAAGTGTTACAGATAAAATGAACAATGAGTGTAGAAACAA
>JAILXH010065100.1:13258-23976 GCA_023558415.1 Piaractus mesopotamicus | reverse complement strand
TATATATATATATATATATATATATATATATATACATATATATATATATATATATTTATGTGTGTATATATATATATATATGTATATAGTGACATATTGTGTAAACTTAGTGAAGTATGCTGTATTATTTGTATTGTCTGTATTCCACTACTATGTAAATAGATCCTCCAGTCATATTTGTGTTTTCATTGATTTTTTTCAAAATAACTCTGAACCGCACCGAAATAATTTAATTAAATCATCATGAGGGCTGAGATTTCAGTTTGTTTTATTGCTATTATTAAGGGTCTTACAATGATATCAGAATCATATTGGCACCAGGAGATATTTACTCAAATAAATGATCAGAGTTGAACACATGTTTGGATTTGGCCAATGTTTCAAGGTGATATTTGATAATGCATTTATTATACTATAGAAGAGCATATAGAACATATAGGTGATGCTGGGCTACTGTGCTAAAATATCAGCATTGTATTAATTTTACTGCATTTCTAACACTATAGATGTTTCTCTGTAAAGTTAATCCAGGTAGATGTAGTCCCAGTTCATGCCTCATATAAATGTTCATACATCAGCATTGACAGATATGTGCAGTCGTTTGCAAAAGTTTGAACACTTGTGGTCTAATTTTATGTTTTGTTGATTTTGTTAGTGAGAACAGAGAACATGCTTAATTACGGCATTTGTCTGGAAATTGGAAAAAAAAAAAAAAAGATAGAACGTGCCTTAACGTTTGCACAGACCACATTTTATTTATATGCATGTTATTCATCAAATAAACAGTAATTGTGCATTAAAATGTGGAGAAGTGTGTTCTCTGTAGAGGATGTGTTCACTTATTTTCATAGAAAACCAACAAAACATGTCACTTGACTAAGGGTGCACAAATTTTGCATATGACTGAACATGAAGAATATTGGCAAACAGTCATGCTATTTCTGAAAAAAATTTCTAACAGTTTCCTCATGATCATTTAGATGCATTAATGCTCAGAGGTGTTATATGAAAATGCATTATCGTAAACGGTGCACTTGGTGGTTTGCGGCTTGCGAACAGCGTCTCACTGCGTGCAAAATTAGATTATACGTGTACAAAGCCCATTAGTGGGAAACCCAATTAACAGTCTGCTTGCTTTTATTGGATGTTCACCAGCAGAGGAAGAACGGTTGTGTGTTTCCTCTTTAAATCAATATGGGAAAGGCCCTCCACTGGGAAGTGTGCAGATGCAAACGATCGCCATCGAGTAATGGACGGTGCAGAAGAGAGGGGCGTTTAACAAACTCCATGCATAAATCATTAAGCAGTAGCCCTTAACTGTGTCGAGTTGTTAAGTAATCTCAAGTAGACTTGCTTAGTTACGTAGTTTCTGACATAATATGTCAAACTGTTATCTATTAATACTGTTATGTCCATTTTAATAGATAACAGTATGTCATATGGTGTCAGAAACCACGTTGGCAAGTCTGTTTGAGATGACTTAAAGTGGCATTCCAGCATGTTGGGTAATGTTCTGTAGCACAGCAGTGCGTCCCTCAGCCTTATTGGTTTGATAGAATTCATTTTGTATCCTTTTTTCCTCACTACAATACCCAGCATGCATCATTCACATACGTGGTCACATCTTTGGGAATCCCCTCACAGTGATAAAGAAAGGCATTCATGTAAAGGTTAATATAGGCGACAATATTTGGCCTCCTAGCGGCAACGTCTGGCTTCCTGCTGCATTGGCCAGCTAACGGGGAACGTCAACCCTCATGTACCCCCCCAAAGCAGTTGTGCTTTTTTTAAAAGTTTGACCCATCTTCAATATACATCATCAGAAGGGTCTCACTCATAGGACTATTCTGGCGCCACTGTGGGGGGCAAGTAGGTATGACACAAGGACACAGTGCTAATTGGTATGGTAAGCTTCCATTACTAGCTACAATAGCCTTGTAGCTTCAGTGCTTTAGATAACATATGTGTCTTGAGCGATAGACTACCCTTGGAGTAAGAGGAAAAAGGTCTTTGATTGCTGGACCACCTGCTCCTTTAATCCTGCTGCAAATGGATCATGAACGTTGTACTGTAGGCCATGCAAACACTGGTCTTACATGGGGCCTCCTAAGAAGGCCTTGTTCAGATCAATTCAGCTTTACTGCCATTATACCACAGCGGGGTAATAAAAAAGGTTTATCGCTGGTGCAACATGTATGGTACACAACACAAACAGTGCATGACAGTGACAAACAAAGCAGTACACGCAGTGCAGTACTGGGTAATGTAAGGCGGTACACATTATATAAGTAATCATCATATACACATCACTGTTTATATGCATATATCACTTTTACCATGACATAAGGCTCGCACCACCCACTGACTAAATGAAGTGCAGGCAGGATATTAGTAATGCTGCATGCGGTAGTAATATTGTGCTGGAGAGGAGCCATGGGTGAGTCCAGTGTAATATCCGCTTCCCCTCTCGCCGGCTCCCTCGTCTGGCCGGAATGTGCAGTAGGTGGAAAAAATGCAGGGCAGGGGACACTGAGGGCACTGTTAACCCTTATCAGCTTTCTCCTGCTATAGAGAAGAAACAGCGCCACTGAATTAGACTGTTTAAACCCTGTAAACGGCCATTAAATGCAGAGAACTATATATGTTATATATTTATTTCATAGTAGTTACAGAAAAAGTCTTGAAGGGGACATAATAAACAAAACTGCGTTTTCCTTGACATTTCACTTGCACTTGTCACTGTATCTGCCATCCAAGAAACTGTGAAATGTGAAGTCTCTGCTGTTTTGGCATGTTTCCCTTTTACAGAAAGCATGTAATTCTGCAGGCTGTTAGGATTTGATGCTTGTTGTTGTGTCACATTGAGCAAACGCTTAGTTGAGCACTTGAGTAACCATGCGTACTCAGCTAGCCTTCATAATCCCACCATCCCTTTCACATACAGACGTCTCTGATGAACAGGGCCGTGTAAAACCGTGTTGTAAAGTCACGTGAGAAAACAATACACTTCAGTGATAGTAATGTTTTGGCAGACTTCAGTTCAGTTCCATATGTAGAAGGTTGGCACATTGTGAATATGAATTTGAGCACTGACTTTAGGACACTGGCATCCCTTTAACTTGTGACATGGATGCGGAGACACTGTGCAGTGATGTAGCACCTACAACATTGACTGGGCACCTCACCCATTGTGTTCTTCGTAGCCTTACTGTCATTTTTTAGGATGGAATATTCCATTTTACGAACATTTCATTTTGCTTGTAGAGCCAGCCATGTGTCAGTAACACAACGTTCAATGCAGTTAAACCTTTTTTCTTCGATTCATGGCAGCTGTAGCTAAAACAGTCACCTGAGGACTGAACAAACATTAAGTTAATGTGTTAGGATATTTTGTTAGATCACGGACAAATGCAGCTGGTTAGCTGAGTAGCTAACATGTTATTTTGGACATTTCAGTAAAAAATTGATAACAATGGCAGCTGTAGCTAAAACACAGTCACCTGATGACTGAACAGACATTCAGGTAACAGTTCAGTAACATTTCGTCTGAGCCTTTCAGTAAGAATGTAAACTTAAAGCCTGTAGCTAAATATTTCTGAAGGGGTCTAATTAGCCTGTCAGCTGTTAGCCTGTTAGCAGGTCAGCCTATTTTAATGTCATATTTTGTTTATGCAATGGATAAATAAAATGCTAGACTTGTGAAAGATAATGTGCTAGATTATTTTAAGTCATAGATAAATGCGGCTGGTTAGCTAAGTAGCTAACATGTTGTTTTGAACATTTCTGCGAAAAACTGATAATAACAAATGTCCGGCTTGAACAAAGCCCTTTTTTCTGGTAAGTTTTTTTATTCAGTTCAATCAAGTTAAATACGTTTTCAAAGTGGAAAGGTAAGTGAGATAACGTGCAGCATTTGTCCTTCATTTTTAAACTTTAAGAAAGTCGAGCTGCACTATTTCTGATCAGGCTAGCTGGTTTTTACAGTGTGTTGTCAGAACCTTCAGGGAATGATTTTGACAGTGAGACACCTTGTTAGCTTGATGCTAACACTGATGAACATTGAAGTCCCCATTACTAGGCTAGTGGAAATTAGCACCATCCTAGCAGTGGCAAATTGGGTAAACAAAAGCTAAACAAAGGTTTCTGCATTAAACATTACTGTGTAATGACATGCTTGGCTGCCACATGCACATGAGTTTGTGACTGTATCAGACTTTCAGTGGACACAAGCTTAAAAAGCCGAGCATGTACAGTCTCTCTATCTCTATACTCTGCTCAGCTGCCCCCATTGTTGAGCTCTCCGAAATGGCACAGTGACAACACCCCCTACTCCACCCCCTGTACAGAGACAGTAGATGAGAGCAGTGGTGATTAGCGTACAAAATAAGCACCCAGAAAATGACCTCTTTTTTTTTTTACACAGGAGCAAATGAAAGGGTAAAACACATGAATCAGAGGCTCAAATAAAGTGTTATTTGTTTTATACTCTCCACGTTTGTGTTTCAGTGAACACACTGCACTGTTGCTACACTCATTTCCCTTTTTTATCAGAAACGTCTACCTTATAGGTGCACTTTGTAGGTTTGCACTTATCGACTGCAGATCATCCTTGTGAAATGTATCACCCCCCTCTATTCCTTCAATCTGTGGAAAGTGACCACCACTGACCAGATATTATTTGGATGGTGGACCGCTCTCTGCACAGCAGTGACATTGACATGGAAGTGACTGGGCAACTCTTCTGCAGTGATGTGTTTTGTTGTGTTGCAGCTGTGTTGGAGTAGATGAGGATGATGCACCCGACATTGACATCTATCACTGTCCCAACTGTGAGAAAACACACGGCAAATCCACCTGTGAGTACCTTCACTGCTTCACTTACACTGAGTATACTGTGCATAATTAGAAGCATACTATTTACTTTCATAGGGGCACATTACCATATATATGAATGCTGTACAGAATTTAAACCCTTAGGCCCCGAGAAACCCATGTAGTTTACAGTTTTTTGCTCTAGTCAGCGATTTATCTTTAAGCTATTTCTTGGAAACTCATGGCTTGTATCTCCATATGTAAGTTTGTCCCTCTTAATGCACTCTTTGTATAATGAATTGTGTTCTTTTTCTCTCCGTGAAAGAGTGTAGTTGATTGTGAATTCAGAATAGGTCAGTGGAATAAATGTGCATTAGCGTGGCCGTGCCTCAATGACTTTAAGCTAAGCTACTTTTTCTCTGCCTTGGGCATTTTCCTTTGCAGTGAAAAAGAAAAAGAACTGGAATAAACATGACACGGGACAGAGCGGGGACGTCAAACCGGTTCAGAACGGCAGCCAGGTTTTTATAAAGGAGCTCCGCAGCCGCACGTTTCCCAGGTACAGCTGCACTCACTTGTCTTTAAAGGGCCCATACCATAATAATACACACACACACACACACACATTTTCCAACACACATTATCCTTCTGGGTCGCGGGGGGGAGCCTATCCCGGCGATCATTGGGTGGAAGGCAGGATACACCCTGGACAGGTCGCCAGTCCATCCAGACGTCGTCCCAGTGAACGGTTCTGTGGCCCTGAGCATGGTTAGTTAACCATGTTGAAAAAAAATGTTTATAAGCGTTCCGTGTTGAACCGTGTCCATGTGGAAATGCCACTATAACGGCTACCTTGAGTGCTTGGGACCGTTCGGCCCTGCTGTGGAATAGAGGCCTAAGATCACGTAATGGAAAGTGATGCAAGTGGGTGCTAAGTCATTTAGAGTATTAAAACTAGTAGCAGAACTTCAAAACTATCCTAATAGATGCAGGTAGCCAGGGCAGTTCTTTCAAAGCAGGGGTCATGTGAGCTCTCTTTTTTGTTTTTGCTAGAATCGATGCTGCTGCGTTGTAGTTAGATGTATTGTTTTCTTATGAAGCCCATTAGAAAGAGCATTACAGTAATCAGTTCTGCTTGTAACAAATGCATGAACAGGTTTCTCGTGTAAGTTTATCATGGAATACCAAATGCTATTTTTAATAAGAGTGCAGAAAAATGCTTCAGCACGTTCCATTCACTCCCCAGTTCATACGGCCCATGTATAGAAGTGGCAACAAGGACCTTTTTTGAATTCCAGAATACCATAGTATGATTATATATTATATATATGATACCTGTTACAATTGTGATGTGCCTCGCAATATATTAAATATGCATTGGTCAGTTTATGATATAACATGATTAAAGCTGGACCAGCGTATTTTTGACCAAACTTATTCGTGTTTGTTAAATGATGTGACTTCCTTGACGCATCAAAACTCATCTGGAACTGTAAGCAACACTTGTTAGAGAGATCATTTGCATATTGTAGCCTTCTGCGACATAAGTAATGTTAAGGCCAGTATTGTGATATAACAAATGATATATTGTGCAACCCTAGTAATAAATCAAATTTACTGCAGTCACTTCAGTTAAAAACAGTACTTTTCAGATGTATTTTTATTTAAGCTTTTGATATTTTTGATATTCCCAGTCTCTAAGTTCCTCAGCGTGTCAGTAGATGGCGCTCTCCAATCATGCTTGTAGAGACCCCAAAAATAGTGACACTACACATCCACTTAAATGCATTCCTCTTAAACTCTGGGTTTGTTATTCTCTTATTAATCTTAAAGCAGTACTGCACATTAACTATTATTAGTTTGATCCATCAGGTTTTATGTTCTTTTAAGGTAAAATACAGGGAAACGGGCTGACAATACTGTTCCCGATTGTTGTTCCTGATTGGAATAAAATCCCTGAACTAGGCTTTTAAGACTTACTATTCAGTAACTACTATGAAACTAATGTTTCAGTTCTGTAGTGTGAGAGTGAAGAACTGTGTGGACACGATAAACAGGTTCTTAGAGTTCAAAGGTTTAAAAAAAAAACGTCTCCCAGACTGTGATGTTGTCCCTTGCAGCTCAGAGGATGTGGTGGTCAAGCTTAGTGGGTGTCAGCTGACCGTGGACTACCTTGAGGAGAACGGCTTTAATGAACCCATTCTGATCCAGAAGAAGGAGGGGTTGGGGATGACCATGCCTGCACCCACCTTCTACGTCAGTGATGTTGAAAACTATGTTGGTAAGAACTCAGTTAACATGTCAGAGATCACAGTTATCACTGTGACATCATGCACTTAGCATTTAACAGCAGTGGCACAAAAAACACATAACCAAAATGCTAACGGCTAAGCACTAATCACAGCAGACTACATAATAATAGCTTACTACATCTGCAAGCTAAACGAAAGTGCCCATCTAAGAAGGATTATACACTATGTGTCCAAAAGCATTCAGAAAGTAAATGAATTTAGCTACTTTGGAACCCTTCCCTGAGTGGATGAATCTAATGATTGTGAGCGCTTGTGAAAAATTATTCAAAAAGAACTTGCTGAAGCTTGGAGAGGGACGTTTCTTTTGAGGATTTAAGTGAATTATCTACTGTTGTCATCTTATCTTCATCAGCATAATGTTGATTTTGCATTTGAGACCTAAACATCGAGCTGGACCTTCTTTTTGAGCTTGTGCCTGTGAAGGTAATATGTAAAGACATAAGACATGCTCCAAAAAACTCCCGCAAAATCTGACCCAACACCTCTGATTGTTCAATTATTACTTTTAGGCTTCACAAGGTGACTCACAGCAGCACACAGACACCATATTCTGACGTAGTAATGCTACTTTTTACATAGTGTAGCTTTAAGGTCGCACCATGCCTAGCCGCATCGGCTAGAGGAGCTTAAAGCGCCCTAGCATTGGACTGCGGAGCAGTGGAACTGCATTCTCTAGAGTGATGGAGCTCCATCTAATACCTTTGAGATGAGTTGGAGTGGCGTTTGTGATTCACAGCTAATCATCCAACACCAGTAGCTGACCTCACTAATGCTATTGTGAATGCAGTCAGATCCTCACAACAATGTTCCAACATCTAGTGTAACACTTTCCCAGAAGACCGTAGGCTGTTACTGCAGCAAATAGGGCAAAAACATCTTACTACTACTGTTGATTTCAGGAGATATGTTGAGTGAGCAGGTGTCTACAAACTTTTAGACATGCCTTAACAACTATTAGTAAAAGATACTTGCTTTTTTATGGCATTCATGCACACAAGAGCACTAATAAACTAGCAAATTTCACCAGTTTTTCCTGTGTGCAAACGACTAGAGGGTTTGAGTACAGGTTATTATTTTTATTATTAGCACTACGTGTTTGTCAAAACATTACATTACTACATAACTTGCTGGTTGCTCTTTATTGTGATATCCAAATAAGCAAATGAAAATGAAAGTGCTTATAGAACTGAAAGTGCTTACAGAACTGAAAGTGCTTACTTTTTCTTGTACCAAAAAGAGCTGAACAATAAAAACAATAAGAAAGAACAATAAGCAATTCCTTGTAGCATGTAGTTTTAGCATATCCTGCACTGACATCACATCCTAAATGAAACAGCCCTGATGTGTTTTCACTAGAGGGCGCCTTTGCATGCCAAAAGTTAAGCATTGAAATTCTTCTTTATCAGTTATAAGTCCTTACTGACCATAATAGTGAGTGAGTTCACTTTTCCACAATATTATTCCCTTTTTTTTACAGGGCCTGATGTTCTTGTGGATGTTGTCGATGTCACCAAACAGACTGACAGCAAAATGAAGCTAAAGGAATTTGTGGATTATTATTACAGCACAAACAGAAAGAAAGTATTAAACGTGATCAATCTGGAGTTTTCCGACACAAGGTGAGCAGGGCTGGATCCACATTTTTCTGACGTTCATTATAAGCGTGTATCTTAATACAGTCTATGGGAGAACTGTTGGTACATTTGTGTGGTGATGCAAACCATCAAAATATATATAAAAAAAAGGAAATAATGAAATAAATAAAATTGAAAACTACCTGAAAATCTATTTGTTCAAAACACACACATACACATTTGTGTGCAAAAGTTTAGGCTCCCCACTCAAATGACGTTTTGTTAATTTTCTAAGTGAAAATATGTTCTCTACACGTCCTCTCTGTGTGCACACTTAAACGCACAATTAGTGTTTAATTTAACATATTGGAAAAAAACAAAACATACAATATGGCCTGTGCATAAGTAATGGCACATTTTAGATTGTATGGGTTGTTTTTTTAAACTCAGCAAATAAATAGACATTGTGCAGTAAACTTGTGTGGTTATGTGTGTTCTCCATAGAGGATGAGCTATTTTCACATAGAAAATCAAACCAAATATATATGCAATTTGACCACAGATAACATCTACTGAAAAATACACTGAATGTCAGTTGAAACAGATTGTTGAATGTGATGAACTGAGTAAGTAAAAAAAGAAGAATCTATGAATACGCTTTTATTGAAAATGTAAAATATAATGTGAGTAATAAAAATATATTGAAAGTCATTTGAAACAGACATTCAAATAGGATAAAATGACAAGGGACTTTAATGTGGTGTATAGCTGGCCAGTAGTACTGCGAGTGCATAGATGAAGAAGTTAAAAAAGTTATCTTTTCATGAATAAATAGAGAAAACAACATACATTACAATACTCGCACATACTTCTGTATGTTTTTAAGTAAATCAAACTGAAACAGACATTTAAATGGTATAGAATAATGAAAAAAATTAATAATTTTTTGTGTAACTGTCCAGAATGGCCAGTATTGTGGAGAGTCCGCTGATCGTGAGGAGATTATCCTGGGTGGAGAATTACTGGCCAGACGATGCTCTGCTGGGGAAGCCCAAAGTAACCAAATACTGTCTGATCTGTGTGAAGGACAGCTACACTGACTTCCACATCGAGAATGGCGGAGCCTCTGTGTGGTACCATGTCTTAAAGGTGAATTTCTGAAAGGATTTTTTGTGTCTGTTACTGCATTTTCTCTTAAAAATAAAGGTTCCTGAAGGATTCTTGCTAGGTATGTATGCTTCTGGGAAAAACCTTTAATTGGTAGAGAACCTAGATTCTTCAGTCGCAGTCACACATTTACGAAAATGATATGTTTTGTGACCAATTTAGCACTGTTTACTGAATGATAAAATTTTGTTTAGTTGTGGTCAAAAAAGGCAATATTTAAAAACAGCTTATACACGTTACAGCTGACTGAACTGATTAAACACTCGGTATGTTGGTATTCCATTTATTTCAAAAGATGCTTTTTGATCTGGTGAGTTTTAGGGCCCGTTGATGTCAGTCTGTCCTTTGCAGAGCTTTTTTGGCTAATGGACCATGTTAAAATGGCATGAGTGGTTGGCCATGAGAGAGAATTTTCAGATTGCCTGCTCATCCTAGTGACACACTAGAGGTCTGAAGGTGCTCATGGTGATAAACATATGGTACATAATCATTTAATGGACTTTTTAATTTTTTGTCATTATAATTATGAACACGCGCCTGCAGATTTCATTTAACTGTTTAATGTGTAAAGGTTCACTTCTGTGGAGCTTTATTTATCCACCGTGACAACAATGCTTATTTGCATTAGTGCCTTTATGGGGTTTTCTATGTTAGGTTAGCTGACAGAGGTGTGATTTCACTCTTTTGTGCCAGGTTTAGCTTAAACACAGACATTTCAAGATTGTAGGACATTCAAATAACATATACTTTTTACGTCTGATTTTGTGTCCTTTCTGTATTTTCATCCATCACTTGATAACCAGCATCCATTACACAAATATGCCATGCAAACACTGCTCTCAGGTACCCTCCA